>JACCGJ010017781.1:0-43137 GCA_013407085.1 Atriophallophorus winterbourni
TATTTTGTTTAAATAACGTAATCCTCAAAAAAGCGAACTTTTTTGTCACCTGAATCGGGATGCTTGATGAAAGACTCGTATAGTGGCATTTTTGTTTAATGCATGAGCTGGTTTGGCCTTCAAACTAAAAAACGCTCCGTGGAGACGACGTCGGTTAATAGTTGTTTAAAGGCTAGTGCGGTTGTTTCCTAAGAAGCGGGACCTGAGCTCCGAGTTGAAAACGTGGTGTTGCCACCGAGCGTGAGTGATCCTTCGCAAAAACGTTGGTCGAAGACCTCCAGCTTCCGAAGATCTGCGCAAACGATCCCACATTTGATCGCCTAAAGCAGTGCCCTGCTTACTGAGGTGGAATAGATCCGTCATTTTAGGCTTAGGCTTGAATCGCCTCTATTCCAGATGTACTTAATTCTGGTCAATTCCAGTATGCTTTTAACAATTCTGTACGTGATATCTTTCTCTGTCCCACTCTTAACAGCTATCAAACTTCTTAGGTAATTGAGCTACTCAGCGTGATCGAGAACAAGATTGTTTATAAAAGTGTGGTAGATCCCATGGGCAGTCCTGAAGAAGCACTTTACACTTCCGCGGTGAAAAACTAGCCCATACTGAGGTACTTCCTTGCCATCATATCGAAGGCCTGGTAGATAAATGCCGGATCTTCACCAAGTAAGACAATATCATCCAGATCCATAACACGTCCACCTGGGACGAGTTCAACCCTAATCGTGGCGAAACTACTAAATGTACTCCTGAGAACGTCCTCGATAGCCACGTGATAAAGAGTGGAAAGATAGAATAAACCTGGTCTTACGCATGTAGTGTTGTGAAAAGGCAGTGAAAAAGCTCCCGAACTCCCATCCCTCCCATTCTAGTCGAGTTTAAGTTCCTCAGGATGGCGACCCGTATTTTGGTGGATTTCATGCGAACAGTACGCAGTTTTAAGCGGGCCATGTCACCAAATAAAAAAGCGCTCGGTATTAAACATCGCTATGCTTCGTCGCCGGTATTGGTATTCATGTTCCAGCAAATGACGCAGAATGGAGATCTCATCTACACATTCATGCCCTGGCCGAAAACTAGCTTGCTCTTCGCCTGAAATGTCATCCGTTATTGAGATAAGTTAACGAAAATGGATGGAAACCAGTATCTTAGCTGTCATTGGTGACGGAAAAGTGACACGCGGACATACCTTATGCCTTTACGTTCGAAGTTCCCGTATTGATTGTCAGCGCCATTTTTCTTTGGAATTCCCTACCCCAACATGTGGCGGACTCTTCTTGCTCGGCGATTTTTAAAGCGAAATTGGACTTGCGCTTGCAAACGAACATCATTCGTGAGCCTTACATTTGATATTCTCTATTGCTTTTATACTATTGTATTTTTCATGTTTTTATTCATACCGTAATCCTGTGGTGCTGTATAGTATTAACTTTTTTAACCATAAATCCTTGAATCCTTTGGATAAGGCATATTCCGGGATAGTTGTTATATTCGTTCCGTGCTTCTTTTCAATGTAATGGAATTACTATGGATTCACTCCAAGAGGCAGGTACCCTCTCATCCATCCAAACCTTTATAGAAGACTAGACCCATTCTGTTGGTCATAATTTAAATAACTGATAAGTTCTTGGCCCATCCACCCACTTCTTAGCATAATGTGAAGGTCAATTGAGGCCAAACTGCGCTTGTTGCTCCAACGTGGTTTGCACAGGCATTGAGGACACCCAACCGAATATTAACTACGTCACTTACATTCACTTTTCTCAACCACTGGTCGTTTGCTTCTCAATTCATTCATGTGGTCAACCCTCGCAACGTTAATCAGGTTCACTCACAAATCCCACATGAGAAGTGAACGCCAGTTGATCAAACGCGTTTGTTACGTAAATGGCACATCCGGTTGTACCGATTGTCATTTCGACCCTGATTTTCCAATCGATTTCGGGCTAACCCGCCCACTTCAAACTCACCACGTAGAGCTGGTTTTACTGACCTTGACGAATATTTTTCAATAGCGGATGATTTTATGTTTCTGAGGATGGTGTCACGAGAACCGTTCTCATACAATTGTGGGTTTTTGATTGTTTTAGTCGGTTGTTTCGGTGCCTCCCTCTCTCTGGTTCTGTGCCCGAGGGTAGTCTTCTGCATATCATCCGAAAGCTCGTAAGTAGCACTCATTGCTAATGCACTGATCACATCCACAGATCGGTAACCACACATTTATATAGCTGAAAAACAGCTGCTGCATCCAATGTGTTCTTTATTCAATAAATGACCCAAAACGTTTTGGCACCGGCTGGTTATAACCTTCCTTGAAAATTGATTCTTTGGAATCGTACCAACCTTATCAGCGTATTGTTTTCAGCAATTATGATTCTTTAAATTTCTTTCGAAGATAGATTGTCAACCCTTAACATAAACACGTTCTATAAGCATCGGATCGCAGCGTAAAATTAGAAAAAATGAGAAAATTGATTTCCTAGGCCAAGTAGTAATTGGCACCAGGCACGAAAAACCCAATTTTTCCGACACTCCTTTATCAATTTGATCGCTTCATTTGCCTCGCCTGAACTAACGCCGATGTACTGCCTTCGTAATCTTGACTTTCTAGCAGATTATTTCCATTCGTGAAGTTGGTTCACGTGAGTGATTGCTATTGATTTTCTTAATTAAATCACTCCAATTATCTATTCAAAGTTTCCTTTTGTGTGTCCGAGGCTGAAAATTAATCGCGACTCGCAATCATGAATCGAGTTTCTCACGCTTAAGAATTTCAATCAGCGAGATTTCAGCCGTTCTTAGTCTTCCAGCGTAGTGTGGTGTACTGTCAGTCGTATTCATTATAGTTCCATCTTATCCACGTGGAAAAATTCTCTTTTTAATCTCTTATATACTATGATATGCCATATTTGTGAATTGAATTTTGGGATGAAATAAATATTCTCTGGTACAGTGGGATACACTCGTTGACCCAATGACCATCACTTTCGAACCTAAAGCCATTCCGAGTTCAACATCTGCATGTATTAAGAAATGTTAGAAACCGATCAATTAGTATTTTCCAGAAAAATTCTCACAGTGTGCTAAACCATTTTTGGGTAACGTGTCACATCTGACATAAGCTTCCTCGGACCAACGGTGCTAGTAAAAACGGGGAATGTGATTAAGTAGCATTCCACCTATTAAGTCTAACTGATCTTTCTCGTATATCCTATTCAAATCCTAGGGTGTCAAGTCGCGTAGGCATATTATGAACACGCTAATGGTCAATTGACACTGGCGCACATGTAACTGGTATTCTGATTAATAATACTGGTCCAGATCTACTCTATAGTGAGTTGCAATTAGGAAGTCGACCATTAGGCAGACCGCACTTATGGTACAAAGACGTTTGCAAAAAAGATATGAAAGCTCTTGGCATTGACCCGGCGAGTTGGGAAGAACTTGCTCTTTGCTGCTCACATTGGAGGCATTGTTAAAGCGTCGCCTGCAAGCTGGGGAGGAGCAGATACAGCTCTTGGCTGCTGAACGCAAATCACGCCACCGGCGTGCAACTGACGCCCTACAACCGAGTTCTGACTATGTTTGCAAGCGCTGCAGGAGATATTGTTCCTACCGTGTCAAACTGTTTACTCATTCAAAAAGCTGTAGAACATGAAAATTCATGCGATTGTGATGTACATTCATGGTCGACATCGACCGAAGGAGGCCAACAACAATACTGGTCCAGAAGGTGAACGAAGCTGTCGTAAGCTACACCGCAGCTCAATCTGAACAGCTATTGTGATTAATAGTATTATTGATGTTCCATTAAATTGTGTACTTTGCTACGACTATCTAGAAAGGAAACATGTTTATTAAGAATCCAGTTGCCGTCTTAGAATATTACTATTCTACTCGTATTACAAGCTACGAAAAATAGATAACTACCATATGTATGTCGTTTATGTCGTGTCCGAAAGGATAAGTAGAATGTTATACGAATCCTTAGTGTGGGTGACACATACGATAAGTCAGTCTTGATACACCTCAAGGTAAAGTTACATTCAGTTAGCTCTATTGATCGAAATTTATAGGATCAAGTGTAAAGATTGCGCTGCTATGCATATAGGAAAGATAGCTAAGGAATTTCATACTAGGATTGAACAGCACAAGAATCGCTTAACGGAACGTCTATAGAATGATGGGGTCAGCCAGGCTCATCGAGGGGATTAATGTTTGATGAACGTGTCAGACACCGGCCAATATGTGAAGCTTGACGACCTAGATGTACTGCGGCGCAGTGTAAAGTCTTCAATTAAACACTTGCATGTCGAGCAAATAGAAATCAAGAAAGCGCGTAGACATGGGGTAAATTGAAGAATCGAAGATCTTCATGATTTGGCTGTCAGCGCTGCATTCTAATATTTATTTATTTTAAAACCAGTTATCGAAATTCTTATTTGTTATAAAAGTTTAATTCTTCGCATGACTGCCACAATGTTATTGGCAGCATTCACACTGTGTTGGGAAAGTAGGCTCATTGATCTATCCGAAACGTATATTGATAACAAATTATCGATCAAAATATATTGATCAGCACCTGGCGACTTTTAACAGCCAGACACCGATTGTGGCATACAAGTGCTGTTGATGTCAGCGTTTCACCGCTTGACCAATAATTACTCTTCGTTTTATTTTGTTGAAAGAACCTTGCCTAACAACTGTTTCAAAAGAAGCATGATTTACTAATTTATCACAAATTCAGGACCGACTTAAAATAAAGCTGATGAAGGTGGGTCGCCTGAAACACAGGCGAAATCATTCAAATGTTGATCAAATACTAATTACGCTTCACAAGCCTGGACCACATGGCTTCCAAAAGACATTTCACTATTGCATCGCATATATCACAGAGCCTCAAAGTTGGTCATTGGGCTCGAAAACCTACCATTCGCTGACCGACTAAGTAAACTGAAGCTGACGACACTTGCACAAAGAAGACTGCGAGCCGACCTCCTCCTCACATTCAAAATCCTTAACAGTGTTTCCCACCCTTTGGATATACTATTTTACCGACGAACATCCAGCAGCAACCGCGGTCACAACTGCAAGTTGGAAATACCCCCACTCCAATCAGAACTGCCGCAGGTATTTTTATTCTATGCGTATTTGTTTCGCTTGGAATTCCCTGCCAGCCAATTTCGTAAGCTCAAACACTTTTTCTATATTTAAATTAAAACTGGACGATTTCCTGAGAGCCAATCCAAATTATACCCCGAACTATTTATAATCTATCGTTACCAGAACTATTTGATTTTAAAATTTTTCTATACACATATACACATATACACTTGTACCTATAGTTCAACTGCATGGTTATTGTAAAGTAATTGCTTTTTCAACCATAAAATCTTGAATCTGGAAACATTTGAAAGAAACGCTCTTTTTAATTTAAAGGCTTTTGTATCTTATTCATTATTTCTTATGTAAAAAGTGTTCGTTGTACCATAAACAGTTTGAGAGAGTATAAATGTTTAGCAATAAACATAAATAGATCTATAATACGAGTAAATATACGAATGAGATTCCCACAACTCGCAAATTTTGTGTTTTTTCTCAGCAATGATTTGGGAAATGTGTGGCAAATTTGTCCATGTAAAACTGCGCTCATTGAAGGTGAACTCCCTGTGGAGAGCATCACTAAAGAGGGGCAAACAAAGCGTTAGTTGAAATGAGTGATTCATTTTATGCTGACTTAATTGCTGACCCCATCCTGCCATATAAAAAAGACTCAAAATAAGCATGTGCAATTAACAAAATGAGTAAATCACATGCGGGTGTTTTCAGGATTTCTGCCCTTTTTCGATTCATTAGCTCCGAAAACGACTTAAAAGCCGAAAACCAAACCACCAACGCTCATGAATAATTTTTAAAGCTTTTCCATCTCGTTTGATTCGCTATAACGTTTCGACGAATTACCCACGGTATCGAAAAAGCGATATGCTTTGTTGTTTCGCATGATAAATGATCGCTGCAATGTCCGTGATCATATCGCTCGTGTCACGATCTAGTGTGTATCGGTCGGTGTGCTGGTTAGGCAGGGCTAAATACCAGATTTTATCAACCACATTTGTCTACTCGGATTGGGAATTTCGAATTTTCAAATTGCCAACGCAAGTGTACAATTTGGGTACAATAATCTCGCTGCTCACAGCGTGAAAGAAGTTACGAGCAATCGTTCCTGTTGTCAACACTACGAAACATTTGAAAATCCATGCGGATGTCAAAATTCTGATAATAAATCTTTTCTTTTTATTTTCTGTTATTTGTTCAATTATTTTGCGATATATAACGCTCGAAAACGGTTGTAAAATTGGCGAGACTTTGTCAGTCTCGCGTTAAGAATATTCTTTTGAAATTGATTTCACGTTCAGTATTTCTTCGAGTAGTTTTCGATAGTGGTACACACTAATGGATTGATCTAACAGCAGAAACACAAAAGTGATTCCAAGATTCAAGATATACGGTTGAAAACGCAATTAACTTTACAATAACCATAGAGTTTCGATTTGAATTTCGATAAACTGTTTGAGCTTACCAAATCGGCAGGTAGGGAATTCCAAGCAATGCAAATACGCACCGAATAAAAATACCTTCGGCAGTTCCGTTTGAAGTGTGGTATTTCCAACTTGCATCCATGAACACGGCTGTTGCTGGAAGTTCGAAGGTGGAATAATGTGTTCAGGGGGTGGGAAACAGAATTAATTATTTTGTACGAGAGGATGAGTTCACCTCGCATTCTCTTAGACTTTTGCATATTCAACAGCATTTTATTTTCGGATGACCAGTTGCACAAAGCATTCAACTCGTTTTACAGCAAAATACAATCATCAGCATTGCTGATTTGCCTTCATACTTTTATATCGTCAGCAAACAAAACCATCTTACTGTCATTTGGTATTGGTATATCGTTCACATAGACTAGGAACAGTATTGGTCCAAGTACAGCTTTGTGGAACACCGCTAGTGACATCGATTTTCGTCGCTAATAGGCCATCCACACGAACTCTGATGTGTCTGTTGCTGAGGTAATCACTTACAAATTCATATAGTCTTCGAACAATACCGTGTTTCTTTAGCTTGTTCAAAAGTAAATTATGATCAACTTTGTCGAAAGCTTTAGAAATGTCCAGGTAGCACGCATGAATACAGCCACCCGCATCTACAACCCTCGTCCAATCGTCTAAGCTTGTCAGCAAATTCGTTACTCAAGAGCGATTTCTGCGAAATCCGTGTTGTGCAACTGTCAAAGGTTCGTTCGTTTTCAGACGTTGCACTATTTCTGCGGTTATTATTCGCTCAAAATCTTTTGATACCGAAGACAGTAATGTCCCTGTCTGCAATTTCCAATAAACGAATGAAAAGCAGAAAATAAACGGAGGATGCGCACAAATAACGACCCGCCGTAGATGGATAATTTTTGTATGGGTAGATCCGTCGTAGCAAAGTTTCAGATAAATATCCAAAAATCACGCCGATCGGATGAAAATTATGAAAGCTATATTTGACAATGTCGGAGCTCGATATAATCCAACCGCACGTCGCGTTTTTGATTTTTTGTCTACACAGTACGCCGTGTGTTCTTTGGTTCATTTTGCGCATTTAAATTATTACAATCTGATTGTACAACTACTCTGCACTTTATATTAGATTCTCACCTCGCGACGCGAATATTGGTTAATTATTTAGAAATTAAGACGGTTAAAGCAATATTTGAAATTTGTTTTTGAACTTCCATTGCCGAAGCTTTTCTTTGGATTTGAGTGACTTAAGCAAACGTGTGTTCATGAGCTATTGTCAAAAAGATAAAAAGCAAGAGCTTGTATAGTTCTAACTCTCGCGGTCGTCCGGAGAAAATGACTTGCGCCATTTAATCGGAAGTTCTACGTTTGAAACATACCGCTGTTGTACATATTGCGAATATTTTAACCCAAACTATTTCCCCACCATGCACGGGTGTTAAAAGAATAAAGACGACCAAAGTAATGTGTTGCTCACATCCCCCGCACTTACACACCACTACTGGTTTCTGGTTGTTTGCCGTCATCCGGTGGAGATAGTAAGATTAGGTTCCGTGAGCCTTGAAACTGTGGATAATTGGTAAACAAAGTTATACTTGAATGTCACTGTTACATATGGTTCGTACAATGAACCACGATGTTCAAACCCAGAATCGTAAAGTGATTATTGGTCAAGCACTGAAGGCGCTTATGAATGACCAAAGTAATGTGTTGCTCTTATCCCTTACATTTACACACGACAGTTGGAAAATTAACTGCAACCCTTATTAGTGGATAAAATCATATAATAGAGGTGGGAGGCGAATCTGGGCGCGCAAGTCACGAGCTTGCGAATGCTATGAAGTGCACCACCTCGCGGCACAACATAAGAGAGCAGGAAATTCCTAAACGACCGTCGACCATAATCGCAAACCCACAAGAATATGGGTTTAAGGAGAATTTCATGTGAATGGCTCGACCAACATCATCTTCGGAAACACGAGCAGATGGGCATAGTCAGTCGCTATTGATTGAGATGCAATTCGTCAAGGACCCTATCGGAAGCCCAACGTGTTGAGTGCTTGAAGAGAAATGGTTGGCACGAAATGGACTGACGAATCAGATCGAAGTGACATGTTGAAGACACTGCGAGGATTACCTTATTTGCTTATAAAGCACGCTGGTATGTGCTATTAGCGTTCATACTTCAAAAACGTTTGACCCATTGGCGCTCTTTCTGCCGTGGGTGAACGCCATCTACATTGTAAATGTGAAAGTGGAACTTAGTCGGTTAGTGGGTGCTAAACATGGGTGTGTGCTGGACGTGGTTAATTTCCTTTCGAAGCCTGACGAAATTATCGCATTTTCCTACATCAATGGACAGATTTCTCATAAGGAAATTAGGGTCATGCAGCTGACGCGCAAGCCACAACTGCCTGAAAAGGAATAAAATATCTAATCAACGTCAAATTTGTCTAGAAAAGGGACTTAGGAGTTAAGATGCTGACGACCCGCTCATTTGCATTCCAAATGTGTTCACGTTCCTATATATATAATACTGGCATTTACATTGAAAAGTAACTCAATCAAAAACGGATATAAACAAACGATCAACATGCCTCATCGGCCTCTACGTCTAAAATTAGCTCATTGGCATGAATTTCAATCACAAGCACACACCTCACGACGGGTTTCGTGTTTTTACACGTATCAGGTTGGGACAGTAATAACAGGATCCGCATGCGCTTGAAATATTGGGAGAATGCTAAACAACTTACGTTTGTATGGTACTGTTGAATAAGGCTGGTACGATAGACACGCCCAGGCAGCACCTTCTCTTGAAAAATAGACGTCACAAGTGGAGTTCCGCATGGCTCGGTGCTTGGACCTCTTCTATTCTTGGTGTACATGAACGATAAAGTAGAGGATATTGGATGTATCTTGATACTGTTTGCCGATGATATTAAAATATGGAAACGTGTCAGGTCTGTTAATGACTGTATGGTATTACAACGGGATATGTGCACCATATTTCGTTGGTCCCAGTCAATTGAGTTCATATTTAACCCTGGAAAATGTAAAATGCTGCGGCTTGGAAAATCTCTGCACAATAGCTTGACACGGAAGATCTCGTCTGGACCACCGCAGAAAAAGATCTCGATATCTGGGTGTCGTTTAACCTTAAGCCTGGACATCATTGCCGGACAGTGTACAATAAATCCTGACGTATCTTGAGTCTTCTATAAAGGATATTCAGGATTTTTATGCCCGAAACCCTACCCCGGTTAATTAATACGTATGTACGTATGTCGTTCAGTCGACAAATTGATATCGTGACCTGCCGGGCAATTTGTTTTAAATTATTTGGTGAAATTTTTGTAACTGCAGAAAATTCGTTTATATGAATAAAGCCAATTTCTTCTGCTTCTTGTTCTTCTTAATGGGATATTTTATCGAAGCCTGGGCACCATCGCTGAGGATGGATCTCGAACTACATGAGAGGATTTATCATCGTGCGACAGAGTTGGTGTCCCGTTACAGAAATTTGTCTTTATAAGAGCGAACGGTAAAACTAATTCTACATGATTTTACCCAACGACGGATATGGAGTGACCTCATGTTGGCATTCAAAATCTTGCATACTGAGAACCATCCTCATAAACACCTGCTAAAGCCCAATGGCCTTACTCGGACACAAAAACATCCAAATGCTTTAAGCATTCCGCATTCTCGATGGGATATTCGGCAAGAATTTTTTTCGCTTGGAACGTTTTGCCTGTTTCGGTTTTCGCTTCTAAACTGGATGAGTATATGACGAAACATGATTTTTGAGAGATTTTGTAATTTTACTCCATATACCTGTCACCCTATGATTATTGTTAAGTATTACTGCTTTTTCTACCATAAAACATTCTGAGTTAGAAAAGAACCAGTTCAATCGCATGAACCCACGCACATGTAGACTGGGTTTGAACCAATGGCAATGAACGAAAAGCTCATTTTCCTCTTCATCGGTGTCTAGTCAGCGTTCAACTAGTCTAATTGAAAGTGGTTATCAAATTAAGACACTAAAGCAAAATATTCATTTGCATGCTTTTCCGTCATTCAGACACTAAAGGTTTCTTGATGCATTAATATGTTAGTGAACAAAGTTGAAAAACCACTTTTCCATATAACAAAAACACCCACAGGTAATAAAAAAGAACCGCCGTATTCTCCTTTTCCCAAAGGAGATATTATGCTTACATATAAAACTGTGCCTATCGGAGGATATGAACAGAGATATTTTTTCACGATTGTCGTGAAAAGTTGACACATGAACATATCTTATCCATCTACATTCCAAGATTCCATATTGATCGTGGGTGCCATTTATTGCAGTACGTGCTAGATTCTTCTGGAATTCTTTACCTTAGCATTCGATGGGCTCTCTTACCGAAATCTGACGAATATTAGCAAACGAACCTCATTCATGACCCATACATTTTATATACTCTACTGGTGAAATACTATATTTTTTATATTTTTATTCATACCGTATTCCTGTGGTGTTGTAAAGGGTCCGCTTTCAAGTCATAAATACTTCAATACTTGAAGCCAACACTACACGTATCTGGAAAAATATAATACGTAAGTATATGACAAATCACAATAAATTGTCTGCAGTACCAAACATACATCAGTGGATCTGAACCCGAAAATAATTTAATCTTAGCTTAGCTGAAATATCAGCTCAGAATTCACCAATAGCATGGTGCGTGTGTGTGTAACATAGTAGTCAGCATAATTGTCACATATGATAATTGATGTACGTCATATTATCCTGTTTTCGTGATACGATTCCCAAATGTTGAACGCAACTTGCAATTACATAACTATCATCGATCTTGAATGTTGAAAGCTATTGCAACATTCAAGGAAACAGTTAGAATAGTTTTACAGAGTGGAATAACTTCAGAATATGAACCCATTTGTTTAAAAAAATAATGAAAGACCAAGACCAAGTCAAACTGCCTATCAATACAGTGGGCACACTTCATTGAAAAAGAAAAATGGTTTAAGTTTGCAACCACTTTTAAATAAGTTTCATACAACAAGATTCACAGAGTGATTTGGGAGCAATACAAGTGAGCAGCAAGAAATTTCGCGTAAAAATATATTTATAAAAATTCCTGCCAAGAAACAGAATTATCGTGCACCATGGTTGTTCAACGGAGTTACCGCTGCAGTAACACGGAAGTTAGTTTAACACTTCATTGTGTCCAGGAGGTTTTGAATCGTTAATGCCAGAAATTCAAGTCTTTGTAGTAAATGCTGCACACGGTCGCACTCCGACAATATGAAGTCATTTTCTGCGCAATTAAATAAACTTCGACAACGACACATTGGTGCACAACAAAATCTATGCATCGATTGTAAGAAATATTCTTTCCAAAGAGTGCTAGTTAGACAAAATAGATTAAAAAAACAGCCTAAAATCTCAACTAAGCACCTAGGTGGAGTCAGAAACATGACAACACTGAGGAAAATGAGATAAATGCACCCAAAATTCGCTTTGCAAAAGCTTTCTCTCATCGCCTCATTTAATAAGGAGATATATGTTTGAAATGTAAATATAAATTCCTGTTTTTACGCAATGAACCTGATCAGATCGAAGATTATTCTTTTTGGTATTTAGGATCAAGTACCGCACCACATGCTCGAAAATAGTAATACACAGAGAAACGCCAAAACATTTTTAAATTAATCTTTCAAAGCATTGATTTGAACATGGACGCTGAATCCTTTACCAACTATTACTTATGTAAATACTCAACGGTTTTCGGTAAACTACATTGGTAAACACGGACGGAGCGATATCATTCACTTTTCAACCGGCAGTTATCTGGTTTATAATATTTATTCATTAAAACGCGGCAGAAATTGCGATTACGCATTCTATTTTAAACTAGTAACCCCGTTACTACTCTCAATTTCAACGATTTTGTCTCTACTCCTAAACGGTAATATTAACAGACCAGTTGCAACGGGCTTAAAAATCGATAACATTGATGTCATGATTGAAGTGTAAATGAATTTAGGCCACGCACACACTCCCGTGAGTTATGTATACGCGCTTTCAACATAAATGATTAATTACTAATGGTATTGAGTGAATAAGCGAGCGGAAATTATTTTTGCCGACAAAATTAACCAGGATGCCTCAGTGTGGAAACTCGATTCAAAATTTGTTTAACGTATATGTAGGGTGTAAAAGTAAAGGAAAATCTAATCATTCTGAAAGGCATACAAATGAGTAAGATGAAAGGGATATCAAATTCGACGAGTGACGTCATTAGAATTCCGTTTCGAAATGTTCGATGAAGCGTGATTATGTGATAACGAACTGTAACGGAAAAGCGCATCAACATCTTTTTTCTTCATTAACAGTTGATGGGTTTGATGAACTGTTGAATTACATAATTTAAGCATTCGATGATTTTTTTTATTTATTCAAAATCAGTATCAGGTTCTCGTTCATTATAGGTTAAACTTGAAAGAAACCACCCACGGGTTCACGGGGTAGTGTGCAAACTAGATAAGCGGATTGTGTTATATAATTTATGAAAGTTTGTCTGATTTTAGCAACAAATTTCGACGGAGGGATTAAAATGCTTCTCCTCTGAAATCGCATGGATGGAAATTCGAAACCATGGTTTAATGGAATATTACACCAATATCCTGTGGTATTGTTCACAGAGATGTGCGATTGTGCAGTGCTTCTTGGCTGTACAGTAAACACCGTGCTAAATTGATTTGCCACAGGTAGTGAGCTGCATGTTGAAATACGCGGAAGTCTCACTGCCGTTTCTATTTTCACATCTCTGTTGTCCTTGGAAACTTGACAGGATCGTAGTCCATGTGCAGTCTTGGACAGGATCAGGTTTGTGATTTCATACATCATACATGCATACATACATAAATACATACATACATTCACGCATACATACATACATACATACATACATACATACATACATACATACATACATACATACATACATACATACATACATACATACATACATACATACATACATACATACATACCATCATACATACATACTTACATAGATACTTACATGCATACATACATGCATAGGCATAGAATGAAAGAAACGAAAATCTTCTGCACTGACAAAGCGTATTGGATGACCCACATCCAATCAGACTATCCAAGTTCGAAGCCCATCGTATGGATGAAATCATATCAGATGTACCGATTTCAACTGAAGATACCGTATTAAAAGGAGAAATTTAATCATCGATTGTCAACATACTTGCTACATTTTACTCTAGTGTTCACCACGGAAATCACCAGCCTAGTGATTTTCAAGCCAATCCTTACGACGATGTGGCTATCAGAATGAAACAAAGAAATTAAACTAGTGCGGTTGGAGTGTTTGTTCCATGTTAGAGAAATTAGTTATCATGCTACTAATTTGCACAAATGATCCCTAAGCTATACACCGATGATTGCTATCCGTTGACCCTGATTCCCATATTATAAAGAATAATGAAACACGCGGTAGTTGAAACTTCATTGAACTTAATCATCTAAGCTATACAGCTCGAGCCTCGCGGAAAACCTTTAATGCTTTCAAATCTAATCGTGGAATCAGATGACTGGTTTTAAATGCCCATTAACATAAACTGTGCTTAAATGATCATTGCCTGCCAGTCTCAAAGATTTGGATAAAGAGATCAAACTTGGTTGTTTAATAATTTTGAAAATGGTATATTTCATTGCAAATTAAGACCGGAGATTTCGTAGATATATTAGATTCGAAAACAATTGATGTCGCATGTTTTGTAGCAGCTTTGTCAGAATTTAAGCACGTTAAAGACATTACTGCACATAAAATTGCACGGTAGTCTTGCAATCGGGTGGGCCATACTTGAATCCAGTAGCTGTTGAAAAGTTGAGTAAGCGTGTTTTAATATAATCATCATTAGAAAAGGGAATAAAATGGTACCAATCATTGTAGGACATATACCTGTGAGAGCCTTGCAAAATGGTCACTGTGTGAAGTAATATCACCGCAATAGCTTTGTGCTGAAGTAACCGTATATAGGCACCATCTCTCTGATAAGCAATAAGGACTGTTATACCTAGAACAAATGAATGACTAAAGATCAGATAAATGGTCATCATACCGAAAAATTATGACTTTTAAAGAAAAATATATAAAGCGATCGTCGGAGAATGAGCTGGCATATGCCTTCAGTGTAAAAGAATAATCTACATGCCGAAAAATCTAAATTAAAATGTAAAAGTTAGGAAAGAGGTTACGAACAGCGCTTTGTTTTCCTTGCATCATTTTTACTTTCATTCCACTAGGTTGAGTAAGCGGGATTAGGTTCAAAGAACATTCAAACTTACATGGATCGTGAGTAAAGTTTAAATTTTGTTCACGCAGTTTGACCAGTTTTGCGAACCCAGTCATCATTGTCAAATGCGGTTTAAAATTGAAAAAATAGATAGCGTTAAAACACTTGTAAATAACCAGTACTTTGTTGTTTTTGCGTCCTCTAAAATTATGCTTTAAAATGTGTGTCACTCTGTCCTCATCACATGTAGACAACGAGAAAATTTCGGTGAGTCTTGAAAGCATCGCCAAACTGAATACGGACGCTAAAATGACTATTAGAATAAGTGTTACAAGATTCAAGATTTTATGGTGGCAAATAGCATTTAACACCACAATTATTAATCTTATTGTCTCCACCTGATGACGGCAAACAGACAGAAACCGGTAGTGGAGTATAATTTCGGTGGATGTGAGCAACACATCACTTTTATTATAGTATTCGTTCAGGTAAAAAAATATTTCATAAGCATGTAATATTTAAAAAACGGTTCAACGTAAAAGATATTCGTATTTGCATTGGTTTCCATCACACCCACGAATTTCAGTTTTACAGTATGTTCTAGTCGATTGTTGGAGCGCGTACAACTGACCAAAGTTTCATGATTGTTCCCTTAAATAAGAAACAGTTTTCAACGAGTACATTTAGCGATTATTTATTTTCCTATGCAGAATGTTAAGTATTTCACGTAAAAATATTATTTTTTCCTTTATTGAAAATTACTTTTTCAGATAATGCACAATTAGCTAATGTACAGAAAACGATTTAATGCGTTTCGATCATTGCCTCATACCGATTTTAAACTTCTGATCAAGCAGAATACACCGAGATCAAACTTTACACGAATTAAAACATTTAAAACCACCACCTGTTCGAGTTTATATAGATTTTATTTTGAACAATTTTCAATTTTAACAAAACCAGTTTTTTTCCACTTTGCCATCCCACTTGACTGTGGTTGCACCAAATTTGGTACCAAAGTGGAATAATTTCCAATTTACAAAACGTCAACTTGTTCCGGGGCCATAAAACATGAGTGTACTTGGTGTTGGACACCACAGATTGGCACTCGTTTGTGCATGCCGTCGGGTAACCAGAACTTCCCCCACAAGAGGCGCATAGCTACACCGGGATAGGAAAAGTATAACTTGTTCGCACAGCAGCGTTCTACCTCTGGCCAAATGTTGTCAAGCCTGTTTTTTCCTAGACAATTGGATCGATTTCCATTTGTGTTGTGACCTGACGTTTCGGAGAGGCTTAGTTGAATGTCTGTGTTTTACTTTCAACCCCAAGGATAACATTTCGTTAGAAATCTAAATTGATGAGGTTAGATATTGATTCACATACATTCTAAACAATTGTTAAATATTTGCATCTGTTTGAGTCTATTTGCCACAAACATGATAGAACAAATATTTATTTGGGCGTTCACCGATGTGAAAGCACGAATAACGTTTCCACAACAAACCGGCAGTCTGGTAGAAAAAGAAGAAAATGGCTGTATTCGTGTACACTAATTTACAGAAATTAGGTAGCAGTTCAATGTCTGAACACCTTGTCAGACAAAGTCAATGTATCTCTAAAAATTCTAATGATCTTGTAACATTGGATGCGTTGTGCGTAATTAATCTAAACCGAGCAACTGAAAAACATTTGCTACGGAAGCTTAGCCATCCAATATAATGAACACGAGACCGTAGAGTGATATCTGAGTAGGTATTCCGAAAAAAAAAAACGGTTAAGCCTTTGTTCTTGTAGTGTTGTCACGTATGGGGGATGGAGGTATTTTAGTGGACTTGCTGAGTATATTGATAATACATGTATCTAGAAGGACAACACAGATGGCAACTGACCAGCCGAGGAAATTCATAGAGTATATTTGCTATGCTTGAAAGATGAACCTTTCAATTAATTTCACTCGCACCCAAATGTTTATAACTGCTTTACATTTTTGTCCACGTTTTCCTATTTTTGTTTTACTGAACAATTATTGTATTTCCAGCTGATCAGTATTCCTCTGATCTTTATTTGACTGTACCCACACTTTTTGAAATTGTGACATATTGTTGTTATTCTGTTGAACTTTCGAGTTTAGGAATGCAGTGCGAAGGAAAATAATTTTGGTTTGCTATTTTTTGCATAATTGTTTCGTTTCAACAGTACCCGTGTTGTCTTGTCAACATTTGGTGACCTCGGACCATTAACACAACCATGGATAGACATATTGGTGTTTGTCATGTGACTGAACTATTTGAAGTTTGTTTCAGTTTTGCCTCGACTTTGCCTCGGTTACATCTATTTTTTCCTTTCGAGATTTTAATCGATACTTAATTTCACTTTACGTTTCATCTTAAGACTGAGCGTAAGCAACTGTTGTCGTATACCACAGAGCAACAATCACACATACATAACGTCGAAATTGTCTAAGCATGAATTCAGAACCGGCGAGAGCTAACTCAAAAACCTTGGTTCTACATTATTTCTTGTACATGTATCTGATGCGGTAAACAAGACAAAGCGTAAACAAACGAAAATTGATCTGATTTGTATGAGACCCGGACATTGTTTAGGTAATTAATCTACATGATACATTGTGAGAGATAAAAGTAACATTGTATACGCCATAATGTAAATGAAGGTTTTGTTAGAGAGTTCCCGTTTGCTGTTATGTAATCTCTTGTGAAGAAGTATTTCTTTTACTGTAAAAATGTAAACTTACACAACGGGTTCTAATGGACACGGTAGTTTTATACTTCGTAAAGCAACTTTAGTAACATTGAAGTAGGGATTGCGAAATACATTTTGGAATGAATGGTGTTATCAAGCAAATAGCATCTGACAATTTAGAAACCAATCCTGATATTTTAGGATGAAATCTGTTTAGAATAAGTACAAAAGAAGGGAATTTTCGAGAGAATAATCAAAAATTTGCTGCTTTTTTCTCTTTTTATTCTCCGCGTGTTTTCTTTCAAACACTAGTTAACGGTAAAATTGTCCACGCACATCGCTAATTTTAGTACTCAAATAATTGGGAAAATTCAACTTTTGTCCGTCCACTCATCACTCTAAAACTATTCAGTGTTTAACACACAGCAAACCGCTCGTATTCATTCATTCTTTCAACCGTAGGTTCAATTTAACAAATCCCTAGAACGAGCACATATTTACGTTAAAAATTTCAAAGTGAACGTTCTAATCTACATACAAACTAATTAAATTTTAAATGCGCGGGGTAAGCTTTCAACTGATTTCATCAAACTCAATAATTGATGCTATAATGCAACTTTAAAGTTAGCTGCCAATCATATGAAAGAGTGGCTTACAAGCTCAACTTGTTCACCGTTTCTTCACTGTTTGAAGGCAATCAGATCCGGTCGCTACCTGATGAATGCAAACAGCACGAAACACATCGTGGTGTGTGTGATGAAAAGCTATGCAAACGAGGGGTTTCTGATTTGAACATGTTCTCCTTTATTCTACCTTTCTTGCTCTTAATGAAAATACGAGACAGTCGGTTAAGGATTGAAGCGAGTTTTGTTTATAGTCACCTCAATTCAACACTCAATTACATGGGATGGTTTCAATATAATCTGCCACGGCTTTTTATTCCCACTATGCAAACGATAAATTTGCATAAACATTATGAATTAATTTTCCTATCCGACTATAAGGATTCATTTTCAATGCACACGTAGCTTGTCAATTAGCAAGTGAATGGCGCAAAACAACGATTGCGGTCCTTCCTTTGGTGCGTAATCTGTCTTTAGTTTGGCTAATTGCGAAAGTGTGATAACTTTGAGGGCACGGCCCGGTCATGCTTGACTCATCGAAATAATGGCTCATCTCGCTTTCTGACGAAATTTTCGTTTGAAATTTTGTGTGCATTTATTTGTTCACGCCAATTGGTTTGCGATATGAATGACGGTGTTGGATAAACGCATTAAATAGGGATAGAAGGCATTTGCAAAATTGCTCGTTTCACTGTCATGAGCCAACTCTAAATTAGAGGAATGAACTCAATATATACTTTTGATTTAATCCTCGTAAAACCTACCGATAATATTGGTTTAAACAGATTGAAATTTTGTGTTGTTTGTCTTGATATCACACCGATGGACTCGAAATGTTGGAAAGCTTTTTAATATTAATCATTTATGACAACCCCCGGTTTGACGAAGCTTCCGTATCACAACCTAACCATTAACAAAATCTGCTATAACAGGTTTATTATAAACTTTAATTTCATGATATTTTTGTCCCATTTTGACTACTGGGTGTGGAGGTGATCGGGTTGAGCACATTTTCCGAAATATGTAAACGAGGAGATAATAAAACATCGAACAACAAATTAAATTTCGAACGTCAAATCCAATTATATGAATTCTATGTATAAAACAGAAAACTGAAAGATGTCACATAAAATGAAATTATACGGATATTATGGACTTCTTCAATTCACGCAATCGTTGTAGTGATTTGCCCTAAAAACCGTCTGCATTGGGCGTTCTAATTAATAAAATATAATTCAAGAAATACCTCTGTTTCACTGATATTTTGATGTAATTAATCGGTGTACAGAAATTATCTGATTTAGCAGTTGCCAGGAGGAGGTGAGGTTCCCGCCTTCGAATGGGAGAAATGAGAACAGCAGGTTGTCTCAAAAGATAGATACAGCTGCGCTTTGGAGAAGGTTTGTGTTTCTGTTCAAATAATTGCAGCGCTTTTACCCCACTTATTTGACAAATTCCTATTGTCAGCAATAATATCACGCCATGGACAATTTGTAGTGAGTTGTATTCCATTCCAGTGTTAAAATTTCCCCGGCACTTGTGAAAAGCGTTAAAACACAATGGAGTTGGGTTATTCGTGCCTTGCGCTGTAAATCAAGTGGGTATATTTGCTCCAAATTTATTTTGAATATCGTAGCTGGTAAATTGGACAGAAGTTTGGGTCGTCGCCGGTAGTTCATTTCAACAAAAGAGAAGAATTTCACCGCATGTTCAATGCTTACACCCCGTCCGGTTGAGTAAAATTGGTTAACCCACCAAAGAAGCATAGAAATACTGCTTATGTTTTTAAAACATGCTGTTCAAGATTAAGGGTTGGATATATCCATCAGAAACGAAGACGCTGTATAATTAAGAATGGTGCGCATTGTTGTTGGCCACCTCCGGTCGATGTCACCTGTAGACGTACATAACAAATGTGGGAAAATTTCATTTCCCGCAGCTTCCAAGTGGCAAAACAGTCCAATTCGGAGGAACAATCTCTCCCGCAGTGCTCCTAGACAGTAGTTGGCCGATCAGCAGCATTTGCGTGCTGACTGTGTTATCTAGGTTCATCAACCAAAAGTAATATCTGCTTTTCCCTAGCTTGCAGAGGACGCTTGCACAATGCTATGAATGCCATCAGGAGAAAGTTTCTCCCAACACCTAGGGTCAATTTTATGGGCTTACGTATCTCTTTCGTAAACGTCTATGAACCTCAAGTGCAGCCTTTTTTAAACGTAGAATACCTGATTTCGAATATCCATAGTATAGCTCTTTTGGAATACGACCATTTTCCATTCTGTAGAAATGGGATAACCAACGTAGACGGGGCTGTCATAATTCGGTGTTTCTGCTCTGTAGACCATCTTCTGAAAGTAATTCTGCACGATCTCAATTTCGGTGCAACTCTTGTGCGGTAGATTGAGTCCTACGTTACCTGGTTCTCTTGCCCCACAGTAAGTAAGATAATCTAGCAGGTCAAATTCATGGTTCGTTTTGCTGTTATGTGTAGGGCAAAGTTTCGATGAACAGACTCGCTCCTTTCATTTAAGGTGACTAGATTAATTATGATTTTTTGAATTTGTATATAATATCGAGTTTTTTCAATTCGTGTTTTAAATTCGACACCGATCAAAAGAGGTAAACAACAATGGTTTTAAATACGCTTTGCTCCGAGTTTACGAGGATATAATGTTGATTATAATTTAGTGGTTTATTGCTTAGTTGATGGTACGCATGTGTAACATGATTGGATCTAATCCTAACTTATAAAATAATGAACTGAAAGATGCGCCCTCTGAGGCATCTATTTCGCCTTCGGTCAAGCTATATCACACGTACTCAGCCACTAGCATTTGATATTCAACATTCTCACCGCAACTGCTGTCGGATCTTCTATTCGGTGCACGTTTTTTTTCTCATGGTACTCCTTACCGTCAGATGTTGTACAATTATCTAGTGAAAGGATTTTTAGGAACAAATTCGATATATTTATTCGTAGTAATTCCACCTTATATCCACCTTATATATATATAACACGACATTTATCCTAACAAATATTTCTATATCACATATGACATTTTTTCTAACTAGAACAAGTGTCTTCCCAACGCCTCAACTTATACATTTATTTTTTTCTTATACTAATATCCTATGGTGTTGTAGAGCTACAAGCTTTTTATGCCATAAATTCTTGAATATTTAATCATAAACATTATTTTGGACTGTATAGTATGTTTAAATCATCGGTTATATCAGTTAATTCAGGTAATTAACTTTGTTTACTAAAATGCTTTTGAGAAATTTGGCAGATTTATACTCCAAACACATTTTCTAAACTCTGTCTAATTTCCGCTGAATACGCCGTCATATTATTTACATTATTTATATAAAATTTCATGAAAAACCCGTCTGTTTGAAGCTTTTTTTAAACAACGTTTGAACGAACACAGTACAATCAATCAAATTGCTTAGAATAAAAAAAATGCGATCCATAAACCCCAGTGTGTTTATACATTTTGACTCACCAGTCCCCTGCACGAGGTGACAATTTTGCATTATTGTTTAAACGCGCCACCTTTAATTTTTCATGGCGCCTGATATGATTGAATCTGATTCAAGCATCTCGATGAAATCAAACACTCGTTCATTCAACATGCATGCAACATGTGAGGATAAAATATTTACATAGATTTGATGTTGGCTCCAAGAGAAAATGATTTAATCTTTCTTTTTTGGCAAATTAATATCAGAGAAACATTTTGAAGGTCACCGATGAATGGGTCTGGAAAATGTTACACGAGAACAATTGGCCTGGAAAACCCGATCTCTTTGTGCCCAGGCCCGGTTGCCATTTTACTAGATTTGTTGTGTTAATAAAGTGATTTCAAAATTAGGAACAAACTGTTGAGTTACCTAGATAACACGGTAAAGATAGGATCATGTTTGTTGAATTTTAGAAATGATTTTTCGTGTGAATATAGCAAACACAAGCACTTGAATCGGTTCAAAATAACACATTATAAATTTGGTCACTACTTTGAAATTACATTTCATTTTCCGTCTTTATTATTACATCATGAGGGAGTGTTAGATGCGTGGTTAGATGTGTTCTAGTTTGAATTGCCATTTCGCTGTAGATAGCATCGAATCATTGCAATAGACAAAGCTAACATCAGGCATGATAAAGCTGTATGATTTAAATCTGTAAAAATATGCAAAACTAATTTTCTTGGTAAATGATGCGACGCCTTGAGTATTACTCTGAAATTAATAACTGTCATGATTATTGCTCGCTTGGACTGTACTCCTATTACATACACTTACTAAACATTTCTCATTTACATTTCAGCACCAATACTCCCGTTCTAGATAAGGAAAACGTAACCTTTTCTATACTAAATTCGGATCTTATTCAAAAACGGTACAGTGCTCTGCGAAAATAAAATTTTTAACTATGTAGGGTCATTAGTTTAGAAAAAATGTAGCATGAACAAATCATCTGATTTCTATACTCAGTAAAGTCGATAGACTTTGCTTTTTCAAGCGCTTCGACTTCGCTATCTTTCATCATCCAGAACCTCGCAGTACTGAAGATCCTTCCTTCTGGCAAACTGAAGTTGCCGTTGATCAATTCAGAACAATTGTATCTTACTGATAATTTTTAAAACTAGATTATGTTGCGATTTCTTCTTAAATATGTATCATTTAATCAAACATTCAGCTAAGTTTGTAATTTTAGAGGGTATTCGATTATTGATTTTCACCTCTCAACGTTTGACTTTGATGCACCATCTACTAGACCTCTGATTTGACGTAAATTGGACTTGCTGAATGCTTAGCGACTAATGCTTCCACTGATTGAAGGTTGGTTAAACTTTGCTGGCTGAAACAGCCATGAGCAAACCATCGAATGCGTGTGCAATGAGCAACAAGGGATCATTATTCAGGTTTAAACGTTTTATCGCTTGATCAAGATTCACAATGCTGGGCTAGCAAGTTGTCACTCTGAACGATCGGCGAAAGTTACAAGCGACGGTGAGTTTTCAGGAAAAGACCAAGGCCACCAGCCATGCCTCACAATGAACTTGTTCTTTTTTCAGATGATGCAGTATTTTGACTCAAAATAAACTATGCTTAATTTTACAAGCGAGTGTGGGTTCTTTTCATTTGTCATCTGGGTATACTGAAGGCAAAAAACGGTTAATAGTGTAAGATCTTCCCCAAGCTTGTATGCAGCATGTTTGACTTAATCGGACTTTAGACGTTTTACGCGGCCCTCATCGAAGAAGGTGCTCAATTCAAACATACATATAGTCGTTGACTATACCGCGCAGGCTTGGGCACCTTGATTGAAGCAAGACGTGCTACTCAACAGGATTTAGCATAGGGCAACAACATAATGGCAAAACCTACCCATCGAGCAGCGAATTATCACCTCCGACTTATTTATGACCTACAGAATAATTCATACGGCGTTCCAACCACGGATGCTGCTAGTTTAATTTGGTTCCCCACTGGTCCCTAATTTTGTTCTCAAAACATTATCATTCGATATGATTCCTACCTCTTTACTATATTTTCAATACATTTTCCTTCTCCTAAAAAAGTTGTAATGAGATCTGCTAATAAAACTTTATTATTTAAAAACTATCTTGGTGAAAACGAAATAGATGTAAACGTGGATGAATTAAAGATCTAGTTCTCATTTTATCGATTGCATACTTCAATGTAATAAAAAATTTTGCGGCAGCAACAATGACTGAGATCAGACAAATGAAATAAGTTTGGTGTTTTACCGTCTGTTTATGTAAGTTTTAATTCAAAATTAGAGCATACTGCTTCTGCACTTCGCTTTTACATTTAACTCCCATTTCCGTAAAAGGAATACGCAACAACTAGAAGATATCATGTAATTTTGATCGAGCTTTCAAACGGGATTGCACTTGCTAACTAAGAATAGCACAGCCAAACATTCTATCTCAGATCTACAGGTGCAGATTTAGTGGATGCGAACAGTTCGAAATCTGGTCATTTCACTAACACCGATTCACTTCGAAATGGAGACTTTCCTAACCTGGTTTAGCGTATCTTAATCGTATAATATTTGCTTTAAAACTTGCTAAACGTTTCTTGTTATCGGTAAATTTTGAGTATTGTAATGCGCCTTCAATGTATAACATGAAATTACTACCGTTTAAAGCTTCGGAATTTGTGGTATATTAATTCAAAAGAGGGACATTCCTTTGAACTGCGAATTTTATTTTCATGCTACACAGGCTGGAAAGGTGCTAAGACTTTCTGATTCACTATTTCTAAACGTAAAATTTGGCATTAAAATAATTTAGACAACCTGGCAACCACTCCAGTGAGAATAATCTTATCATACGTTTTAGAAGATGGGCATCAGTTCCTTGGGCGCTCCAGTACGAAATTGAAGAAAATTACCTCAAATGTCACGCTCTCAACAAAAGTTCAATCAACGTATAAACACTAATGTGATATTCCTATAGGTATTAGCAATTTTCAAATGTTATAAATTTGGCAACCTCTCTGTGAATCACGTTCAAATGTGAGAATATTATTCAGTGAATGCAGACAGATTTGTGGCTGAGATCGCATTTAATGTTGAATTAATTATTGTCTAAATATTCGAAAAGCCCCTTAAAAGACTTTTAATTCGATAACTTAAGCATCTTTTGCCCTACAATCTTGGGGGGGCTCTGTTTGAATTCCCATTAAATTTGGGCATAAAGTTTTTTTTTGATTCATGTCGAGCGGCATTTTCAAAAAAGATGTTCATTTATCATGATTATTTCTACACCACGAAATCTGATCTAGATAACATACTTGAACAAAAAATAATCCATTTAATCCTTCTCAAGTACACTTCAATTTTAATCAATATTAGTCCCTATATTAGAGATATATTTCAATGTGAATACGAAAACTCTTCTATTTTAATCTGCTAAAATTACATATACCACTTAGATTTATCATCAAATAGAATCATTTTAAAATGGACGGAAGGAGTCAGATAGTGAGCAGATCTAAACATTTCTTACGAGGTTTAAACTGCTAGCTGTTACCTCGAAGGTATCGTTCCAACGCCACACAGATCATCACTATAATTGGGTGACATCCCTTCGAGATAAAAGTTTCTTAGATTTTAAATTACTCCTAGGGACAGCAATTAAGATTCAGAATTTATGGTGGCCAAGGATGTCATTATCTGGCCTTGCAAACCTGGCAGACGTAACAAACACCGAAGCAAATATCTCCATTAATAATTGCGACCAAATCCGAGGCCATCCATTTGTCATGAATTTTTGACGAACAAGCATAATAGGCGACAGTCCGCGCCATGAGACTTACCGCCTTTTGGCGAACCGTACACACAACCCAAGGCGCTTTGTTTTTTTGGGTCACCTGGTTAGGGTACATTACACTATAGTTCAGTGGTATGTGCACAAGCAGTGGTTCTGTCGATCGATCGATGATAAATGACGTGAGCACGACAAAAAAGCGGCGATCACGAATAAGAGCAAAATCGGAATAAAATCATGTAATACGCTTCGCGATTTGATCGCACGTTGTTCAAAATATAAGCAGTGGATGCAGACGAAAAACTCCTCTCGATTACGCTAATTCATTTAAGGACTCGAAGAGTAGTAACGGCGCTGCACGTGTAGATCCGATATGGGAAAATCACGAATTAGTTTTCAAATCAAGCACATTCTTCTAGTCTGTTGTTTGTTAGACTCCTTTAGTCGATGTAGACCCTGGATGTACATCATAATTGCATGAGGTTTTCATGCTCCATATCTTTTCGAATGACTAAACAGTCCGATTCTAAAGGAAAAGTTTTTCCCACAGCGCTCACAGCGATAGGCAATACTCGGACGCACTGACGACGGAATCTACGATTAGCAGCTGATAGTAGTACCTGATACTCCCGGCTTAAAGATGATGCCTTACACAGTGCCTCCAATGTGAGCGATCAAGAATAAGTTCTTGTTAACTCGTAGGATCAAAGTCAAGAGCATTTATATCTCTTTTGTAAACGTCCTTGTACCGTAAGTTCGGTCTGCCCAATGGTTGACTTCCTGAATTCAACTCACGATAGAGTAGATCTTGGAATACACAATTTTTCTTCTGTACACAGGACACAGCCTGACAACATCAATCGCCTATAATTGTTCCAAAGTCATGATGGATTCAAATTCGAAATATGGCTTGGACAAACCATCCACGAAACCACATTGGAGACCTTCGAACATTTAGAAAACCGTGTTATTAAACTTTATGCAGAAGACAAAATACAGCATCAAGCTGATATGCTGTCTAAAATGGAGCAAAATCCAAAGCTCCTTTACCAGATTGTAAACAAAGGGTATTCCGTGAAACCAGGAGTTGCGGCCTAACAGACGCCCTCTGGAATGACCACTAATGCAAGGAACACCGTGGATGTTCTCGTAAATTATTATGCTACTGTATTTTGTCCGAAGGAAAGCGTGGGTATACAACTGGCTCCAATAGTAACGCATCATGTAACATTGGACACAATAACCATTACCAAAGAAGAGGTGCTAAGAACTCTATTATCTATGCATCCCAGAAAATCCGATGGTTATGATAAAATTACCTCAAATATACTCAAGCATTGTGCACAAACTCTATGCGGACCTCTGACTGAGTTATTCTGCGAATTGCTGGACCGAGTTGTCATACCGACGGACTAAAAATCCGGTATAATCTCTCCGAATTTCAGAGGCGTTCAGAGCCCACAAATTACAGGCCGGTAACCCCGTCCTCCGCCGTCTCCAAGGTGCTCGAAAGGATCGTGGCGAACAAACTGTGCAAATACCTTGAAGAAAATTGTCTTTTTGGGAGCGCCACACGTTTTCAGAAAGTGATACTCGTGCCTTATTAACCTTCTTACCATTGACGATTGAACTCGAGCAGTAGATATTGTGTATACCATCTATGTATGCTACCTCGATATATCGAAAGCATTTGACCGCGTAAACCACAGTACTTCTAGGCAGAAGCTGGAACGTTGTGATATCGCTGGCTCACTATTAGCCTGGTTAGAAAGTGGCCTGATTGACCGGCTTGTTATTGTCTCTGTGGACGGTGATTTGCCGAAGCCGGAAGCCGTGACAAGTGGATTGCTGCAGTTATCCGTCCTCGGACTCATCCTCTTCGTACTTTATGCCAATGAAATACCGGCTCTTATTAAATGTAAGATCATTCTTTTAGCGGTCGATTTAAAAGTGTGATCAAGTATAAATACGCCGGAAGACTGCGAACTGCTCCAGAGGGATCTGGACAACCTCGAAGCTTGATCCCTAAAAAATCACATATTTTTCAATTTCCGACAGTGTCACATGTTAAACCTTGGAAAATATACTGAGTTCTAATATTTTTTCGGTGCGAACAGCCAAACAGCCTATGCCGTACTCAAGACATTTACACCAAATTTGCGTTCTATTTTAATCACAGATGCTTTTTCTCATGGAATTGGTGCCTGTGTTAGAGCAAATGGTCTCCGGTATAGTGGCTATAATCGTCGAATGAGTAAGTTATGCAAGACTCCTCGAGAGCGATGCTGGTTTATGGGCTGTCCTGAGCTTACACAAAATATTTATTTGGTTGATAAATTCACTATAGAACCGATCATGAATTACTTGAAATTATTACATACGACGTTTTCATTGACAAAATCTACTGCGAAATAGTTCAGAGATGGAGCATAGCTCTTGGTGCACTATTGTTTACACGAATTGAACATCGCAGGCAAAAGAAATCCGGAGTAGATTTCTTTATCCCGCAATGCTGTGGTGAAATATGGAAAAGACGGGCAGTACGGGACTGCTGGTTGGTTCAACCGCGTGTGCATCTCGCTCAAGATTGAAGATTTGAAAACAAAGAATATTTGGTCCGATAATGGCTGCAGTTAAATACATTCAATAAAAAACTATCAAGTTACTACTCCGCGTAGTGATGAATTATGTCGGACATCTGAAGGATTGTTTGTGTAAAAATGATCGTATTGTTATTCCTCCTTCACTTTGAAAACAAATTCTTGATGATTTGCATTCAGGACACTTAGGGATTGAAAAAATGAAATTGTTGACAAGACAATTATGCTAGCGGCATAAAATTGATACTGATATCCGTAGAACTTCTTCTTCGTGCCATTTCTGTCAACACAAATTATTCCGTCAGCCATCAAAACAGACTCCATGGCCATTGACTTGTGAAGCCTGAAAACGTATTCATATAGATTACTGTGAACCATTCCTAAAGAAATACTATACTCTTGTAACCATCGAATCGTATTCAAGATGGCTAGAATTATTCCTTACTACAAAAGGCAATTCTGATTTCACAATGCTTGCGTTACGAAAGGTATTCAGGGGTACATGTATACCTATATCTGTTGTGAAATGCGGTGAATGTGGTGATTGTTCAAATGACAATCAATAATACTGCTATTCATATTCTCATTATTAAAA
Source organism: Atriophallophorus winterbourni (assembly GCA_013407085.1). Lineage (NCBI taxonomy): Eukaryota > Metazoa > Platyhelminthes > Trematoda > Plagiorchiida > Microphallidae > Atriophallophorus > Atriophallophorus winterbourni. The sequence continues at coordinate 28,741 of JACCGJ010017781.1, forward strand.
TAATATATACATCAATATATATCGCCTAATTCGAATATCGAACATGGTTGATTCTCACTTCTATTCGTTGGTTGGTAGTTTCATTAAATTTCATATAATACAATTCATTACACATTTCTTGATCAATCCCAGGGAAAAATACTGAACTCCAAACTAGATACTTCATTCATTCTGGGATGTCACACCATAAAATACAGCTAATTCTTCAAGAATGCTCGCAAAAGTTTTTGTGTATTTTCCAAACCAACATCAAAAACACATCAACCGTCAACGTCAGGTTTAAATGACCGCTACAGCAGAGTATGTCGTAAAAGAGAGACTCACTACTTCCATGTGATTGACCGCAATTTCTGCAACGCATGTTAAATCAATATCATTTAAAGGTCCTTAAATTGATTTTATTGCTTTCCTATTATTTTTCTGAATTATTCTACTGAGCTCACAACGCTCGATTCACTCCGCCATCACATTTTATGTATTGGAGAGCCCGAGCTTCTACGCACGCAATCCTACGGAAAGTATCAATGATAATTTTCGACGTTTTTGTTTCACTGGTTCATTTATTGTTGCATTTTGTAGTTTCTACTCTCTCTCTCTCATGATAAAATTTTATTTACATCTATAAACTGATAAACATTTTGTGCTGCACGCAAGTCACCCTCCACAAATGATGATCACAGATGCGCTTAAATTATTTCGAAAAACTTAGGGCGCATTGCCAAAATTATAATTTTTAATGCTTGCACCTCACCTTTGTATGTCTTCACCATGATTCATGTATTACCAAACACGAATATACGAAACCAACCTAGATCTGAAATGTGTGCTAATGAAGCAATGGTAATCGAACTTATCGGGTATCTGACGATAAGTCATTCTAGACAAGCTACCACAAATATATAAATATGCATGCAGTGCAAATTAGCAACATCCGGTAATTAATTAGGCGGATAGACAAATTTATGATGTTGGAAACATTAACAAAAGTACATCAATGATTGTAACACCCACAGAATTTAGATTTTAAGAAAACTAATGTTTCAGTTGTTTGTTTTATTTTCTTTAGTCCAACGTGGAAGTCGTTGCGGAGCGTATTCTGCGACGAGAACTAAGTTATCGATTTGATGGCTTTGTGGATTTGTCAGGTATTTAAAAATCTAGTTGCTCAAGGATTCCAAGATACAAATATACAAAGAATTATTTTGCAAAATCAAACAAGTAGGCAGGTGACCGTACCTCTTTGTTGTGAGAATACCCGATCAATAAACCATTGTTTTTGTTTTTCTCAAATTATTTTATGGGAAGAAACTAAATTCCAGAAAGTATTGTTTGCAATCTAGGTTTATGGTGAATGATTAATTGGCTAGTGTTTTAACCTCACGATTTTTATTCGACATTTTGTTACATTACCGAACTGGTTCCACTTGATTGCATCGAGCGAAAATTTGGTTTATTAGATTTTCTCGAAGCAGTGTGGCTTTAAGGGGAATTCTGATGATAGGTGTTGCTGTTATGAGAAAAGCAAAAATGTCCTCTGCAAACTAAAACTTATCAAAGATCAATGAAACTGATTAACAATGGGAGGGGTTAAAACCAATTTAAACATGTTGCAATATTAAGATTAGATAAGGGAAATAATGTTGTTTTTGGCTTTCTTCGATCGATATTAATCATGATTGTACATCACAAGCGCATGATGTTTTCATGACACACAACGGTTTGAATGACTAAATATTCTGATTCGTGAAAAACAATCTCAGCTGCAGCGTTCATAGAGACAGCTACTACTCGGTCGGTCAGTATCAGTTGCCTGACGGCCCCGTTATTTATTTTCAGCAGCACTGTATCTGTTCTTCCCAAGCTGGAACACAACACTTTGCACAATGCGTCCGAAGTGAGCGGTTAAGAGTAAGTTTATCCCAACTCTTAGGGTCTATGCAGAGAGATTTCATATCTCTTTTACAAACGTCTTTCTACCGCAAGTGCGGTCTGACCAATGGTCGACTTCTTGATTTAAACTCAACATTGAGTAGATCTTTCGACGTCATTCTGTACACATGACCCAGCCAGCGTAGGCATCGCTGTTTTATTAAGGTGAACATGTTCTGTAAACCAACTTTTGAAAGCACCTCATCAATAGATCTTTTGTCCATCTCAATGTGTTCAAGATACGGCGGATGCTTCGAATATGGAAAGCATTACGTTTCCGTTCGGGTCCGGGTTTCACTACCGTATAGTTAAGTATTTAGTACGCACGGGCTGTATAACATCATCTTTGCCTTTACAGTCAACTTGCGATTGCCTCGAATACCAGAGTTCAATCGGAACAAAATAACATCTGCTCTGCCAATCCCTTTATCAATCTCCATGTCTAGCGCAAGGTTATCCGCATTGGTTGAATCAAGAAATGTGAAATGATTTACTGAGGTATGATTAACGTTTTCAACAGTAATGATTGGGAGCGATACGGTCCCTTTTCCGAAGGCTTTGGTCTTGCTCATGCTCATTGTCAGCCCGAAGTCTGCACGCTGACGAAAAACAGTCCATTGGTGACTGGAGCTGCTTTAGGAAGTGAGCTATAATGGCTGCATCGTCGGCAAACAACGGGTCACTGATTAGCACATCTCGTACCTCGGTTTATGCTCTCAAGCGGTTCAGGTTGAAAAGTTTGCCGACACATCACGCACATTCTAGCATCTATTGATAATATTTATTCAACTCTGTGCGCGAGAATGTTTTTATAATCAATTTTGTTCCATGAATAGTAGGCGCATAGAATGAGAGCAAATTAAAGTATGATTTTGAGGTAATGCTGCACTAAAACCGGCAGCAAAAATAATCAGGGCTCACGGATGATGGATTCGTAGTCAGTACACATATTTGTTGAAAATAAATGCATATTTGCTTCAACAAATTCCAACGCCAAGCGCGACGTGTTGTGTAATCAACACACTCTACTCAGTTTCAACATTTATTCTCAGCACGTTCTTGTGCATGCAACGTCAGCATGAAACAATAATTCTTAAGAATGTAAGTGCAGAGAATGGAAGGAACAAATTTTCCATGTTCGGATCAGGTTCAAAAGGTGGAGCTACTAGTGAGCACCAATTTCGGTTATGCTAGACTTAAGTTACACTGGTTTAAAGTCAACTGTTTTACAACAAATCCATGGGGACCGCTACTAATACCTGATGATGTACCACAATATTATAGTACAACTGTTCGTAAGTATAAATCAATCAATTTCCCCAGTAGAGTGACCGGTATAATCAACCGAGTATTGTTCTACAGACGCAGCACGGATTTCAGCCAATTATAATATGAAATCCGAGTCAATGTCTAAACAATATCAGATACGTGCAAATTTACGTACACGAGTTTAAATCAATCCAAATTTCGATGATCCACCATCCCACGTAATCAGCATTACGTTAAATCTGAGTTCAATCAACAATCTACCATCTGGTTGTTATTGGAATGTTACAAAAATACTCCGAACTGTTAACGGTGCTCTATTGCACCGACTCTGAGACTGAGCTCAGTCCCAAAATTAGGGGAAACATCAATTTGAAAATGAAGATTTATCCTTGAATTCGCAAATAAATGTGGTTAGCACAAAGTCTGAACGGCGTCCGAATTTCAAGGGACGGGGAGAGGCAATAACCACGAAACTGATTGTGTGCTTCCTTCCTGCTTTTCGAACGTCACATACTACTTATTAATAAGATCTGACCTTAAACAACAAACGAAAAATGCGAAATTTCGAGGTCAAATAAACGAAAAAGTACAACAGAGAATGTAACAATGAATTACAATGACAACCAGGATACAGGAACAGAAAAATATCAACCAATGTATGCTTTCTATTGGTGTTGAATAATTTACATTGAATAAAAGCTCTCTTTGGGAGGCTAATAAATTTGGCATGCTTTCATAGCTGTTTACAAATGTCAAAACCTGATATCTCACATTGAGAGCAATTCAATAAGTAACATATGACAACCAGCGAACACCGAAATTCGATTACCTGGAATCAAAATCGAACACTCGATCGAACTCACAACATTTATTTGCCGTTATTCGGTTGTCCGGTTTACCTCCAGGGAACATTTTTTGTAAAGACGGCTAATATGGAGCAACTGGGGACACATTTTTGTTCCAAAATTACATGTAAATGTTTTTTCTAGCAAATTGGTCGATTTCGGTTTATCACATTTGCAATTTCGTGATTTGCACTTCAGTCAATGCGAGATTATCAGATAAATACCTGAATGATTTATCTTTTGATAGTAAAACGGAATTATTCGGTGAAAATTTACTTAATGTAATATGTGATTCTGTGTTTGAACATCGTGGTTCGTTGTACGAACCCTATGCAACAGTTGCATTCAAGTATACACTTGTTTACCATTTATCCACTGTTTCAAGGCTCACTGAACCTAATCTTACTGTATCCACCCGATGACGGCAAACAAACCGAAACCGGTAGTGGAGTGTAAGTTCCGGGCATGTGAGCAACACATCACTTTAATGTTCCTGTGTTTGAACATCGTGGTTCGTTGTACGAACCCTATGTAACAGTGACCTTCAAGTATAACTTTGTTTCTCTTACTCTGTTGATTCCAGGAAAAGACCGCAATATGTGATCGAACCAAGGTGTATAATTCAACGAGAAATTTCTGTACATTGTTGAAACAAGGGAATGAAATAGCAAACCTCATGCATACATCTTACAACAAACTGCTCCACGTGATTCATTGCAAAAAATCAGGAGCTAGTGTACTATTGCAATAAAAACAAAAAAAATTAAAGTAACTCATGCAAAAGTCAAGCAAATTAGAAAAATCCTCAATTGAACCGTTCAATTTCCGGGTAAGGCAATTATCTAATCGGAAGAAAGCATTGTCATACAATCGATTTGAACGAAGGCAACTGAACGACTTGGAAGTCAGTCTTGAACGGACAAATCCACATTTTCGGATACGTTTAACCTTTTTGTCGCTAATGGAGGTAGAAGAGGCCCATTTTTCGCATGATTGTACATTGGCTGTTTTCTCTGATTTGACGTCACGAAGGCGTCTGACGAAAGTTCGCGTTCGTCGGAAACGTTGGGATTACGCAAATCTAAACGAAGGGGCGTAGGGTTGTGTCCGTTTTGTAATTCGCATGAATATTGAACTGAGCTTGTGTTATCCGTCTCATGCATATCGTCCACCAAGTGGCTGGGACTGAATCCATTTTGATCATTCATTGCATTGTTGGATGAATCCTCGATTGTTATATCCAACACCCTTGGAGAAGTTCCTGGAGCTACATTGTTCTGATACATTTGATTGGGATCATTTTCAGGGTAGGATTGCTTGTACATGTTGGCATTATAATCCATTGTGCTACCATTGTAGAGTGAATGATAATGTGGCTGTGGTTGATCAAACAGCCCACAATCACAGTCCATGTTTCCATTGTGATTGCAACCACTGATTGGATGTAGCTTGATCACATCATCCACGTTGCGATACGTCATGCGACTTGACGGACGATAGCCCGCGAAGGTTTGATACGGGTTGATCATTCCTGATCCGTTTACGAACATGCCGTCTAGAGGACACCGAAAGCAGACGAGTGAGTGAAAACATAATGAAGGAATAAAATGAATAGGTACGTGAAGTAGTCCAATTAGAATACGCGTCATGGCATTACCTCAACGCGAAGCAAATACACATTACGGGGATTGTGCACTAATTGTGCACCGCGAATGACATACGATTTGACACATCATTGTATGTAACTAACTGCTGCAGTCTCATCAATAGTGTCGTTATTTTAGCGTTCCATCATGGCTTGTGCAACATGGCATTATCGTAGCGTTGCACTCTTAGACTACTGGCGATTGGTGTCACCGAGACACGTAAACGTTGTGCGACTGTGAATGTTGCTGTATTTTCAGTGCTTTGCAGGTCATAAATAATATCGTCGATTCAAAAGATTGCTTACACAAACCCTGCAAAATCAAATAGTCTGTCAAATGCTAAATCAACAAACCCACCGGTAACCAACTACTAAGTGGATTGGTGACAAATAACAGTTTATAAATCCTTTATAAAAATACATATTTGAAATCTAGAATGATGATATAAGAATTTTAGCAAACTGGTAAAATGCTACAGCAAGGTCAATGGATTCGCTGCTTCGTTTATTGTCGTTAATTTTTATCTCATTTACTCAGAAAGAAGTCGCATACTGATGTATGAAAAAATATGAGCTACGAATTTCGTATAAGCATTTTTATAAAACACATGATTCGCTTCAATCTCGGAGTCCAAGTTAATCCAATACATTATTGAACAACCAAATGTGGCTTAACATACTTTTGACCGGATTGGTAAACAGTCTGTTCCGTATACGTCATTTTAATACAAAGCCCGTCACGTGAAGCGTATCCTATCACAGTTTCCAATCTATAAGTTCAGCAACAACCAGGCAGTTCCCTCCTGGTTCTCGTCTCCGTACCATTAATCATCATGGTATAGAGTCATGCTGGTGTGTGGTTTGACAATATAGACTGCCAAGGAAGTACGGTTGATAGCCAAACAACATGTGTTGATTAGTGGCGAGGTATTTTCCGACCGGCCATAATTTTTTTAAATCAATCGATAAAGTTAGTGCGGAAGTACGAAACAGATTTCCGTGTGGAAGAATACCAGCGATGCTAATGTCAGAGATTGATATATATGACGATTATTTAGTATTTGTGTGATGTAACATTATCGTCTGTCATAAGAATAGACGAAAGTGGCCTCAAAGTTTAAACGTTTACCGATCCCCAACTGGTTTGAGGCATCCAAAAATCGTAATCCTTTAGCCCATCCCTACTGAGTGTGTACAACGCAGAATATGCATATGAATATGCATATAAATGCAGACATTATGTAAATAAATTTATCGAAATTATTAGCGCCGTGGAATTGAAAGTCTTCTGATCAATCGAGCAAACTCTGGTTGCAATGGGGGTATACATTGTTTGTGAATTAGCATGGCATTAATCTATTGTACTTCAGAAATAGCTAAATACGAGTTTTACACCCTTTCATCTTTATCTCTAGATCACGTGCAACTCTTCCAAAGTATTCGAAAGTCAACCAGACTTAGAGTTCGCTATGCCCGAGTGTAATCGATGAGTGGAAAACCTCGAAACCGCTAGAGTAAATACGATAATGGTGTGTTGACAGCTATTTTATATGATTGGGCCCCAGCAACATCACTGCGCATTGTGATCTATTGGTGAAATTATTTTTCCGGTTGTACGCGCCTGAACGATCTATCGTGTGTAACACGACAAAGTATATATGTAGCTTGTTTCAACCCAACAAGCTATTAAATCGTTGGAAGATGATAAAGAAATTTAATTAAACATCTAAAAGAATTAGATCCATTTACTTTTTGTAAAATACATGCAAATTGCACATGCATCCCAAAACAATAGTGTTACTTATTAGAAATTAAAGGTTTCCGTTTCGTGAACATTTCCTCTGGATAGAGCCAAATTTTCCATAATTTTGTGTAGTCTCTTCTCACTCAAATAAGAATATCCATTGTGGGAATGACTGCAAAAGTTTTCGACTGCCCGTGAGTTTTGTCATTTTCACCGTGGATATGATAGGGATGACGGAATCACAAGGATTATTTACCACCAAACGACTGACAAATTGAATTGACGTAGGCCCCTGGTTTAATATTATCGCATGTGAATTGAACAATTTTTATCAGACTTACTGCGGTAACATTCCGCTGAAAAGAACTGGTTTCCTTCTTCCGATGGACCTCGTCCTGAATCGCCACTATCCCCGTCCACGTGAGGCTCAAAGGACGAACCAATGAAAGCGTTCGAACCGGTGCGATTACGTCCCAAGGTCTAACAACAGAGAGAATAGATTCAGCATTATTCATTTCTTCTTTGTTTCAATCTGGTGTGGTACCCAAAGACTAGAACATGGGATAAATAATACCCATTTACAAAGGAGATTACCGTTTTGATGTAAAAAATTGCAACCACGTGATATTGTTGTCTTCGGTATCAAAAGAATAATAACTGCAGGAACAGTGCAACGGAAAGGATTTTGTCACTTGCCCAACACGGATTTCGCAGAAATCTTCATTGCTTAACAAACTTGCTGATAAGCTTAGACGAGTGGACGAGTGTTGTAGAAGCAGGTCGATGTATTCATACATGCTAATTTCACATTTCTAAAGCTTTCGACAGAGTCGATCATAATTTACTGTTGAACAAGCTATAGAAACCTGGTATTTTTAGAACATTATATCAATCGATTCGTTATTACCTTAGCAACAGGTATATCAGAGTTCATGTGGATGGTCTATTATCAAAGCAAATCAATGTCTTTAGCGGTGTCCGCAAGGATCGGTGCTTGACCAATATTGTTCCTGATCGACATGTACGGTTTACCAATGCCAAACGACAGTAAGATGCTTCTGTTTGATGATGACATACAAATATGGAGACGAATCAGCAATGTTGATGACGATGACCAGAATACTTTGTACGACTGGTGATCAGAAAATAACCCGCCTTTGAATATGCAAAATCTCAGTTCATGCATATCGGTCGTGATCCTGACTTTTCCTACCCATACAAGCTCGGCAAACAAATCCTGGAGTACACCGTGGAAGAGAAGGACCTGGGTGTCTAGATTTGTGGTAGTTTGAAAAATTGTCTACAACGCAAAGACGTTTACAAACGCGCGTCTCGGCTGCTAGGTATGTTACGGCAGATATTCGTTTTTTTTTACTCCGGGTTGGTTTCCTTTCATGATGAACAATTATATACTCCCGGTTCTAGACCATGCTGCGCAATCATGGATACCATGTCTGCAGAAAGATATTTTACTTCTGGACCTCTTATATGACAGAGATTATAATCTTGTCATTAGTTTTAAAAATACACCATACGTCGAGCTACTCACACGACGGGATATGAGGACACTTGCACAAAGGAGAATGCGAGGCGATCTTATCCTTGCATACAAAATACTTACTACTGTTTCCCACCCCTTAAATAAATTATTCCACCTTCAAAAATCAGTGGTCAAGTTTGCAATTTGGAAATCACACACTCCAAACTGAAATGCCGCAGGTATTTTTATTCGGTGCGTGTGTGCTTTGTTTGGAATTCCATACCTGCCGATTTGGCAAACTCAATCAGTTTAGCCATATTCAAATCAAAACTTGACAACAGCATGAAAGTGAATTCTAATTTTGCCCCGACTATTAATAAACTATCCCAGTCATGGGTCCCGTTGACTTTATATATATATATTCCTATGCTTGGAGTCTGTAGATATTTTAAACCATATTTTTTAAACTTTTTTAAACCATATATCTTGATTTTTGCAGGAAATTTATATTACTGTGAAGACTAAAACAAATAGAATCTCATGCGTAACTAACGTATACATGAAAATTAAGTTGAATCTATCTATCCTGGATATCTCCTAGTCTGTGTGAAATCGCCTCACACGCACATGCCTATTCCTCTCGAAATGACCACCAACCGAGTTGGCAAGTAAAACGCGTTGCAGTCAACCGTTGCAAATTAATTCAATGTGGGCGACATAATTTGGGTGATTCCACAGCTCGTGTGATTCGAAATCCCAAAAATGATTTATCTTCCCTGTGTTCCTGTTGCACATGGCCATGGATAGCATCTTCTCGGAATTGAATTCAGCAATGCATCCTTGGTGGACAGTTACTTTATTGAGGATTGATTTTTATCGATAACAATGAATGATTCAGCGCTCCCCATGAGTTTATTGAGCACGATAGTCCTGATAAGATGTCCGTTGTCCATTGTATAGAAAGCTCGTTTGTTTAAAACATTCCATAAATATCACGTGTCTAATAACACCAATCGATCAATCCTTAAACAAACGAAACCAATTTTTAGCTTAGAAAATCACATCTTCCTCGTGTTTTCGATAGCAATGTGAGATTTTTCCGCGTACAATACCAGACTTTTCGAGGCACGCAAAGCTGTTTCCGTTAAACAAACAAATCAACGTCTGACTTTGCAGACGGTGTTGGAACATTAGATTGCGAAAAATTCAGTGTGGTTCAACATCGGAGTCGGAAATATCGTAAGACTGAAGATAGCTGAAATTGTTACTACTAGTGAGATAATATAAGCGGTGTGTTCAGTTAATAACTTATTGTTGAATGATAATCGATCTAAGTTAGAGCTTGTAACGCTTCGCTTCCAACCTTGCTTTTCGCCTTATACCGAACAGCGTCATGTGGATGCAATTGATATTGCAGAGGATGGCGTAGAGATGAGTAGACAGGGAAGATATCTCCTTGCTGCCACCGAAAATCCTATGAATGTTAGATTTAATTATATATTTTGAAACCTAACTTTTCTCACATTTAACATGCACTTTCGTCGTGTACTCTAGGGTCACACTACCAAATGGCCTTGAACACGTTTATAAACATAAACAAATAATGTGCTCGATCAACAGGCCAAGTGATCATAGCTTTGCCTTCTCGCCGGATTTACAATAGTCGATGAAGTGCTACTTAATCACGTTCCTCTTTTGTGATTAGCACCATTGATCTGACGCAGCTTCTGTCTTCAGTAGATTCATGTCGGATATATTATCACGACAATGATACTCGGACGATAGCAAAGATCGTTCAGCATGAAACATGTGTAAGTCAAATGCAAACGGAAATAGAAATTAACCCGAACTTACCCCAAAGGTTTGCATATGTCCTGGGGTAGGGTAATCGATAGGAACGAATCCGTGCTCCATTTGAACAGGAGTAGCAGATCCACAACTTGTAGACCCCATTGCGTTGACAGCTTGTTGATGCGTTCCATGAGGGACGTAGATAATCCCATGACCATCCGTTGGTGAAAGTACCGCTCCGTAGCCCATCGCTTTAGGGCTTCCAATGGTGGTAAAGTATTGCCCATCTTCACTCAATCTTCCAAACATTTGTCCTTGACTTGGATAGTATTGCCCAGCTGTGTACATCCCAGCAGGTGTAGACCAAGCTCCTGGACCCAACGCCAACAATTCCTTGTTCGTGTCAACAGAGTAAGGAGATGTTGTTCCGCTTGGTGGCATGATGCCATCGTTCGTCGCTGCTGTGTTTCCTGCGATATACCTTGCTGGTCGTCTTCGAACGCAAACAATGCCAACAATTAGAAACAGCGAAACGATTGCGGTGATTGTTATCATAACCAGAATAATTGTAATGTTCAACGTTCCGTCTCCACCAAAGTTGAAAAATCCAACTTCTTCACTAGGATCGACGAAGACGTTGATGGTTAACCATGCATCTGTTTGAGTAGCAGCATTTCCTTGGTCCTTGGCGCGAAGATGAAGTGTCATGGCACCCGCAGTCAAAATCTGTGCAATCCAAATCTCACCCGTGGTACCATTTAAATAAAACGGACCAACACGATATCCGTGATACAAAACATCATTTGATTTAGGGCCGGAGGATGTTTCCTTTTGAATAGTTGGAACTTTGTCCTCGGAGTTCAAACTTTTAAACAGTCCTTCTTCCAGACTAACTCCTTGCAGTCTTTCACCTCCGGGCCCTAGAAACATGTATTCTACCCGACCAGCGTCGCCTAAATCAGCATCTTCTGCCCTCAATCTCCCAGCTAAGCTTCCTGGTTTCATGGCGGTTGTCAAATTTATGGTTCTGTCCACGGGTGTGGGAAATATCCAAATCGGTGCGTTGTCGTTCGTATCTAGAACGTCGATACGGAGAACGGCTGTGGAGGTCAAAGGTTGAACACCACGATCTTGCACTCCGATTTTTAGTAGATAAGATGGGACGGCTTCACGATCCAATTCAACCAGTGTCTCAATTCCACCGTCAGGGGTTATACGAAATATTGGATGATCGGTAATTTTCTTGTGTGATCCGAATTCCGACAGCAAGTCCGTGTCGATATCGCTATCCCTAGATCCCCCATTAGCGGTGTTCGAGTTCTCAGCCATTGGTGACCGTACGGTTTGAGTATACTTGGTCAGAGCGTAAGTGCTCAACAGAGAGAATGTCAGGCGCCCATTGTCTCCCTGACAAAAAGAAGCAGAGGCATTACAATGAAGAGTAGTTGGTAAACTATTACAAATATGAAACTCAAGATATGGTGGTCATGAATACAACACTGATTATAAAGATGCAGATTCGTTACTACCGCATCTCATGAAAATTAAGCGGCTCCTCCTCATCCAGAAAGTGTGGTATTTTTAGAGGATTGCTTCAATAAAAATAAGAAAAAAAGAGACATGGTAAATTAATGAAATTTGTGTGATAAATGTTGCCATATAATTAAGAGTTTTCATATCAACGAACAAACACGCTTCAGGCAGAATCTCGTGTATGAATAAATGAAATTATTGACTCACGTAAATAGGGTTTTTTCTTGGGGACGATGCTGAAGTAGCTAGGGGTAATAAATTCGCTATATACATGGATGCAAAAGAAAATAACGCCGAAAAATAGAGATTTTAATCCAAAATCCCATCGATTTGATAACTCAGGATTTTAACTGGAGACTTTTTTCACGATGGTTAAAACGAACAACCACTAAATAAGCTTCTTAAGCTTTGCACACCGCAGGTGCAAAAACCACTGCTTCGTAATAATATGCCAACATCTGCCAAGCTCGTAAGTGCTTTCTAGAAACGAACGTACTAGAAACGAATGGAACGGTTGAGCCTCCTGACCCGGCTTCGTTTGAGCATGCGGAGTGATGCGATACATGCATACAAAATTTTCCATAACCCAAACGTGGTTCATAAGATACAGAAAGAATTCCGTATTCTCTCCTTAATGATAATTTTAGTCTCTACGTCCATTATTTTGTTGGAATGTGGCTTCAAATCTGAGAGCCCAGACATTGATTCCGACATTCGACTGAACTTGTGTAATAAGTCATATGCATTTAACCGGCACAAACGTGAAACTGAATAGAATTCTTGTTGTGAACAATCGGTAAAAGATGACATACAATAATATAAACAATCAAGTAACCGTATTTTTCGGACCATAGGGCGCACATAAAAACAATAATTTTTACGAAAAATCGGCAGTGAGCCTTACATTCCGGTGCGCCTTATGTATGAATAGTGCATGTTCACAGTGTGAACATACACTATTCCTATCTATCTGCCTATCTATCTATCTATCTATCTATCTATCTATCTATCTATCTATCTATCTATCTATCTATCTATCTATCTATCTATCTATCTATCTCGCTTTTTACCGATCTTTCCGTTATCCAATTACTATTACATATCATTCTATCTCTACCAAAATAATTCATATTGCTCTCATTTATAACATGATAAAAAGGTGGCATCTTCTGAAAAAACCACACTTTTGAGCAACGATGATGCTCAAACATTTCCGCAAATAAACGGCGACAAAATTTGGAAAAAAACATGAATTAAGGCTTGTAAAACAAGTTAAACGAACTGAATCGGGTAGAATTTTATGACTACTCAGTGAATGCTTCCACATCTAATCAAAGGCTTACTTCACCTGTAAAAATGTGGTCAATTCTACGAGTTCGTCCGAGAACAAGGTGTGATTACTCGGGGAATGTTAACAAATAAAACAATTTGTTTGTGATTAAGCTGACAAACCACACGCGAAATTGACAGACGGGTCGAATCGAATACTTCAGTCTGAAGTGGCAGGTGCGCTTGGCACATGTGCCGCCCTAGAATCCTTTCGCACTTAGCAACACGCAAGACTATGTCGAGAGAAAATAATTATTATTTTACAGCCGTGTGGCAGTTTCATTCGGTATGTCTTCACTGTGCCTATAAGATTTACAGACAGTTTATTTTGTGTTTGTGTAAACAAGCAAATACTTGTTGAATGTCGAATATGAAGAATAGACTGTTTGATAAGCAAGATCTGCTCAAGTGTTATCTCACAACAAAACAATCTTAGCATTGAAATGGATTTGCTACACATACATACTTGGCAGGCACTCGCTTGAGTGGAGTATATCGGCGGGAAAATGTCGTATCTGGGTGCGGCGAAAATGTGCAAAAGCAAGCGTGCAGTGCGAGGAGGGCCGCCTATAAGCAGCATACTCGGCTTACTCAGACGAATTTTCGGACGTTTCCCTCTGCATTCATTGTCAAAGATACTCAATACATACATACATCCAATTGTGGAATATACCGTACAAGCTTGGACACAATTGATGGAAAATGCCTTGGTTGATGCATAACATGCACGCCGGCGACGTGATCTGCGCTCAGCAGCCAAGAGCTGTATCTGCTCCTCGTCCGCTTGCAGACGACACTTTACACAATCTCCAATGTGAGCAGTCAAGAACAA
>JACCGJ010017782.1:0-19619 GCA_013407085.1 Atriophallophorus winterbourni
TATATATATATATATATATATATATTTATGGTGTACTCCAGGTTTATGTCGCCAAGTTTACTCGCCAATCTTAATTTGAATCCACAACCTCTTTTACCAAAGGACTTCCTTTGCCATCTTTATCGCATTATGATCCGATAACAATAATCAATTGTTCGTGAATGCCAGTAAGCGAGATAGCGAAGTAAGAAATAGCTCCAAAAATATTTGAATGAAATTTATAAATATGTTACTCATTTGTTGTCAGTAGTGTGAAATAAATAAGATTTAATCCCAGCGGTGATACCCGAACCACATTAAGCGGGTTAAAACTTGATGAGGAAAAATAGTTCCATATTCGACGAGTTCGAGTTAATGGTTAATATTTATTCCATGCATATTTGTCGGTAGCAAACATCAAACTTGGTTCAGTTTATACAACTCCAGACCTAATCCGGTCGCTATCACGATTGAAAAAGCTGTTTGCCAATTAGTGAAATCACGTCTGTAACGTTTATCCGCGGTTCCACTCACAATGACACATCCAACGAAATTTTAGCTATTTCATTGATTTTTTGAACCGGTTTCTTTGAAGCCAAATGCGTTTCTGTGTTTGCATGGGTGTGAAATCGTGCAATAATCCTGCTTCACGCCAAAAACAATGTGGTTTTTCAATTCACTGTACGCGAGATCATTTTGAAATCTTGCCGCCATTTGCAATTTCATATAACTATTTCGACCTGAGCAACCTAGCAGTATCTTATATCGTGTGCAGACTATTACCGTGGCATTTTGCTTGGACCAGGCTTGTGAATATTTCAATATACACGATTGCATTTTCTCATACAAAACTTGTACCTGTTCACCTCAATCTTAATAAAACCGAAATTTTTATTCGTTTCTTGTTTGCACCGCTCAACAAGCAGAATCAAGCTCTTCATCGCATTAAAGAAGAAGCCGTTTTATTTTTGCCGAATCTATGCGGAATCTGAGGAATTTGTGCACAGTTAGCATACAGTCATGTGTCAAGGTGATTAATGCGTCCTTATATTCTCTTTTATTGTTAAAATACACCAAAAAGTGATGTCCTGCTTTTTACAATTGAGTCCCGAGGTGAGTGTGTCATCAAAATGATTTGCAGTCCATGCACTAAGCGCCAACCTGAATAATAAATTTGAAACAAGCGCTCAAAGGCAAAAATCGATTTAACTCTTCCTTACCAAAGGGTTTACACTTCCCAACTGCCAGATCAAACTAAATCTAGGGCCTTTTTGAATTGCAGTTCATGATGATACGGTCGATTTTTATTGACAAACACTTAAATCAAACATCACGTGATCAAATGACACGGATATCGATTGATCATCGAGTGTCTGCTCCACAAACAATAAATTGGACTAGGCTGTACTAATAATGGGAAACGATTGTATTTCCGGTCCAGCTTTTTATGTTTCATGACTCAACTTACACGAACCCTCAGTAAGTGTGAATTGCTTCATATGCCGTTTAGCCTCTCGCCATACTGTATGGAGAAAATATCTGCCACAAAGTTTCCTCCTTGACATTGTTCATAATTTCTTGTTCTGAATAGTTTTGGCCCTCAGAAAGTTTTATGGTAGCAAAAGCAGCAAGTTTAACAATAACCATAGGATGACGAGATTAATGAAGTAAACATATAAAATTTCTCAAAAATCAATAGGGGCAGTCACATACCACATTGTTCGTCATCGAGTTTAGAATTGATAATATCAGCAGATTCCGAGCGTATGATTTATTGAGGCAAAATGTTCCAAGTGAAACAAATTCTTACCGAGAAAACATTTCGACGAATATCCAATCGAGAATGCTGAATGCTTAAAGCCTTTGAATATTTTCGTGTCCATTGGGCTTTAACAAGTGTTTAAGGGGATGGTTTTTACTATGCAAGATTTTGAAGGCCAACACGAGGTCACTCAGTATCCGTCGTTGGGTAAAATCGTGGAGATTTAGTTTTAACAGTCGCTCTTCGAAAGAACAATTTCTGTAACGGGAGACCAACTTTGTCGCACGATGATAAATCCTGTCAGGCAGTTCGATATCCTTACTGAGCCATGGTGTCCAGACTTGGATGGAATATTCCGTAAGTTGAACGGATGCAGCGGGTCCCGTATCAAGAGCGAATGGCCATCCTTGGTTTGCGTGATTTTACACGAAGACGAATGAGGATCGACCTGATTCTGGCTTACAAGATACTGCAGATCGAAAGCCATCCGCTTAGCGAACTAATAAAAGTAAACTCCCCTCGATATACACGCAGTCACTCGTGTTGCCTCAAAATACCGCACTCAAGACTTGATTGTCGTCGCTATTCCTTCTCTGTGCGTATCTGCTTTCTATGGAATGCGCTACCGCAAGATGTTGTGAATGCAACGACAATTGATGTTTTCAAATCGAAATTGGATGCATACGTCAAACAAAACCCTGAATTTGGCCCGTTGTATTGAAGCAACATGAACCCAGAAAAATATTAACAATGTGATTTTGATTAAATTTTTCTTTTTGCAATAGTTGTCATCCAATGGTACGTGTAAAGCATGAGCTTTTTATCACCATAAAATCTTGATTCTTCATTCCTTAATAAGACGTATTAAAATAAGTTGGTTTTGTTCATTGATTACTTGCATGCTCGTTGAGAAACAACACACTAGAATGAAAAGCGTTAAAACAAATCTGAAATATCCTGCTAATGAACATAAATTTCAATTTTCTTTGAAAGATAAAAAAGTTTAAATTAGTTTGTCTGTACGTTGATACCACAGTTGTAAGACAAGCAGTAAAAATTGTATGGCGCATCGCAACGCGTAGGTAGTTTTATTGATGGGCGCTGACTAGACTGTTCGTAATGAAACGGGTGAGGTAGATATCCATTCCTTGTAGCGTTTGATTTTGAGAAATTGCTACATACCCCTATTGTCGTGGATTGTTCGGAAGCAAGCAGATGAAACCCTGATCTTTTTCACTCTTTGGTGTTCGCTGAGCGTACATAGTAGATTTCGAACGTCTCGCCACCAAACTTGATGATATCACCTGTGTGACTTCTTGCGGAGCGATGGGGTCTTTAATTTCACCACAATGAAACCACACTCCTGTCTGTCCATACTGCCTGACGGTTGAATGACGCGTGTAGAACAAAGGGTCAAACACGCGCAGTCAACATTTATGCATTGGTTGGGAGATTGTATCTAACTCATCATATATGGAAATTATTTGCGGTCTGATCATCAATAAGATGGTGCTACAAACAAATGAGATGCCTGTTTGAAATTGATTGGAATATGTTTGGGACAGATCGTGTATTCATAATGCAAAGAAATGTGAGCGCAATCGGTTAGAGCAGTTTTTGGGTAACGTTTCACTTCTGACACAGATGCTTCGTCAGTCGCCTACATGCGGAGGCGGTCGAAATTGCCAAGGCAGGTCGACTGATGGTCAATAAGATGGAAAGGGCAGTCATCTCCACAATCTGGCGCTTGGCACTGATGTGAAAACCAATAGTTTTTATTCACCTTATACCTACTAGTTAATTAGACTTTTGTTTTTCTTTAAAAATAGCTTAACCTTAGCCTCGTTAGTTATGTACTTTTACGCATGTGGGCCGCTAAACTTGACCGTATTAGATTGACGTGGATACGCACTAGAAGGAAAATCGGCCACTGATCCTGGTCATTCCCACGAGACGTGACACACTGTATGCGTACTATTGGCTGTTTAGTGGTAAGGTAAAATCTGTAATGGGTGGTTGACTGCTACTCATTCAGGTTCCCTGTCCTGACTATCACCTTTGGTCTGACGAAGCTTCTGTGTCAGAAGTGAAACGTCACCCGAAACTGCTCAAACCGACTGCACTTAAATTTCCTTGCATTGTGAGATGCCTGTTTGCTCTACATGCAGAAAATGAATCCCCACAATCATACATTAGGTGGTATGTATACCCAAGATAACATGGAATAAATGCTTTTAAACTTAATATAATCTTTCTTTACCCGAATTCACGCTGATGATGCCATTTGGTTAAGTGCCGAAACATTACAGTTTATAATGCAAACACGGCTAACATCTAATAACTGAGCTAGAGTGAACAGTGAACATGTTTACTCCACCTCGAGAGCTCTGCCTACACTGACTGTATCATGTGTAATGGATGGAAAATGGTCTCATTCAAAAAAGATCTACTCTCGGGTGAGTTGAAATAAAGAAGTAGACCATTGAGCAAATCACACTTGCGTTACAAAGACGTTTGCGAAAGAGATATGATAGCTAACAAAATATTCATTTGCATGCTTTTCCGTCATTCACACCCCACGACCGGTTTCGTGCTGTTTGCACTCATCAGGTAGGGACAGTAAGATCAGGATCCGCCTGCGCTTGAAACAGTGGAAGAATGGTAAACAAGGAGCGCTTGTATGCCACTGTTGGATAAGGCTGGTACGACCAACCTGTTCAAAGCATGTGTCCAAACACATGTTAAATGTGGTTAAACCCATAACCATGAAACAAAATATTCATTTGCATGCTTTTCCGTCATTCACACCCCACGACCGGTTTTGTGCTGTTTGCACTCATCAGGTAGGGACAGTAAGATCAGGATCCGCATGCGCTTGAAACAGTGGAGGAATGGTAAACAAGGAGCGCTTGTATGCCACTGTTGGATAAGGCTGGTACGACCAACCTGTTCAAAGCATGTGTCCAAACACATGTTAAATGGGGTTAAACCCATAACCATGAAACAAAATATTCATTTGCATGCTTTTCCGTCATTCACACCCCACGACCGGTTTCGTGCTGTTTGCACTCATCAGGTAGGGACAGTAAGATCAGGATCCGTATGCGCTTGAAACAGTGGAAGAATGGTAAACAAGGAGCGCTTGTATGCCACTGTTGATAAAGGCTGGTACGACCAACCTGTTCAAAGCATGTGTCGCAAACACATGTTAAATGGGGTTAAAACCCATAACCATGAAACAAAATATTCATTTCATTTGCTTTTCCGTCATCAACAAACCCAAAGACCGGTTTCGTGCTGTTTGCACTCATCAAGGTAGAGACAGTAAGATCGGATCCGCAGCGCTTGAAACAGTGGAGAAATGGTAAACAATGAGGCGATTGTATCCACTGTTGGATAAGGATGGTACGACCAACTGTTCAAAGCAGGGTCCAAAACACATGTTAAATGGGGTTAAAAAACACATAACCAGGAACAAAATATGCATTTGCTGCTTTTTTTTCCGTCATTCACACCCCACGACCGGTTTCGTGCTGTTTGCACTCATCAGGTAGAGACAGTAAGATCAGGATCCGCATGCGCTTGATAATGACCTTGGAATAACCTTGCTCTGACCGCTCAATTTGGAGACAGTGTATAAAGCGTCGTCTTCCCCTCGGGTAGGAGTAGATACTGCTCTTGGCTGCTGCTAATAGATCACAACATCAGCGTGTGACTGAGCTAGTTCGATCGAGGGCTGTCTATCGCGTTGAGCGCTGTGGGAGCGATTGTTACTCCTAAATTTTAATGTTCAAAGCGATGTTTGACCATGAAACCGTCATGTACTTGTGATGCACATCCCTATGCTCAATATCGACAGAATGAGGCCACTAACACCGTAGCTATTATTGAACTTCTGTTCTATTTACTTCGGGACATCACTGAAGCCGACTAAGGATTAAAGGATTTATGGTTAAAAAAGTTAATACTTTACAGCACCACAGGATTACGGTATGAATAAAACTGAAAAATTACAATAGTATAAAAACAATAGAGAATACAAAATTAAGCTCACGAATGATGTTCGTTGCAAGTGCAAGTCCCATTTTTTCGCTTTGAAAAATTCGCAGGCAAGGAGATCCCAACAGTTGTTGGGGGTAGGGAATTCCAAAGAAATATAGCTCGTACGGCGAAAAAATGGCGCCGACAATCAATACGGGAACTTGGAAAGTAAAGGGTTAACGTGTGTCCGCGTGTCACTTTTCCATCACATACATCAAGCAAGTGTTTTAGTGGATGTCCTTCGGTAGACACAATTATATAAGTCAGAATAATCTCGCGTCGTATCCTTCTTTGGGTAAAGTCACATAGACCCAGACGTCGCAGTCTTTCGGTATGCGGAACATTTCGAAGACCCATCACTAACTTTGTTGCTCTATGATAGATTATATCAAAGATTGCAATATCTTTTCGCAGCCAAGGAGCCCAGACCTCGACCGCATACTCCATCGTAGGGTGAAGGTAGACATTCATTATCCTTGGTAGCGTTGCCAGAGAGAATCTTCCAAATATTCTTCGAACGATACCTAACAATCTCTTGGCCCGTCGATATATATTCTGGCAGTGCACTGTGCTCTTCAGGCTACCGCTAATCCACATTCCAAGATCTTTTTCTAACGAGCTCCATGCTAGGTTTTCAGTTCCCAATCGATATGTCCAAGGAACATTCTTGCCAAGACCGATCATCTTACATTGCTGTATGTTGAATGACATGTCATTCATGGCCGCCCAATTCGACACGTTGTCCAAATCCATTTGTAGTTTCTCACAATCCTCTGCAGAACTAATCGGCGTCAAAATTTTCATATCAACCGCGAACAGAACCATTTTAGAAGATATGAGGGCGGGGTAAATCGTTTATGTATAACAGAAAGAGGAGCTGGCCTAACACAGATCCTTGTGGGACTCCACTCGTGGTTTTGAACGTTTGTGATAGCGCTTCGTTAACTTTAACTCTGGCGTCGCGATCTGACAGATAGTCACACAACCATGAGAGGAGTTGTTCACATATTCCTGAACGCATCAGTTTTTGAAAAAGCAGATGATGATTGACTCTGTCAAAAGCTTTCGAAATGTCTAGGTAACAGACGTGGATGCAAGAACTTCTATCCAACTCTTTCTTTCAGTCGTCTAGTGCTATGAGAATATTTATGAGACAGGATCGGCGAGATCGAAATCCATGGTGTGCTGGCGAAAACAAATTAAGCGATTCAAAGTGTGCAACCATTCTTTTCGAGACTATACGTTTCATGACCTTAGCAATAACAGGTAAAAGTGTGACGGGACGATGATTTACAGCGTCAGATCGGCAGCCGCCTTTAAAGATAGGTGTTATCACGCCGGACTTCCAATCTTTTGGTACCGCTCCCTTAAGCTACGAATAGTTAAACAGGTTGGAGAGCGGTTCACAAAGCTGACGGTAGCAGAACCTGAGTACATCCGGTGTAATGCCATTCGCTCCTTGGGATTTTCTTACATTTAGTTTCACAAATGACTTGCGACAATCACTGGATTTATTGAAATATCACACAATGTTTCGATTCCTGTTTCGATTGAATACATCAACCTCCATTTTCCCGACAGGAGCTTTCATTGGTGCGCTACTTATCCTCTCGATAATGCAGTTCCACTTTGTTGCTAACAATACGGAGAATGGTTCGAAGAAGTAGAATAGTGGTGGACTTTATGCCTGCATCCACGCTGCTCGCTGCAGTGCTATCCACTTTTTTGTTCTGCTGGGACACAAACGAAGTTCTTCAGTTTCAGAAAACATACAGTTCATTCCATGTGCGAGTCAAGGGTCTTATGTTTGTCCCCGGAAAAGCGGAATCTCACGAGCGATTTTACTGCAGGGCCAATTTACTACTCGGCAAACCACCCAGTCGGAGCAAGCGATCCTGAGTACTGCAAACATAGTCGAACATAAGCACTGAATGTCACTAAGACCCCAGGAGCCACCGCAAAAGTAAAAGTATACTGGGTAAACTCTCAATCATCAGGAAACTCTTCCACCTAAGGGCTCTCATCCAGGTGTTCGTATTGCAAAGAATGAAGTCAGGAAAGTAAGGTGCTGCGCACATCCCCACCCGTACCTTGTAATAACAGGTTTCTGCTGTTTTTGTCGTCGTCAGGTGGAGACAGTAAGATCAGGTTCAGTGAGACTTGAAACAGTGTTAAAGTGGTAAACAAAGTTATACTTGAATGCCACTGTTACTTAGGGTTCCTACAATGAACCATGATGTTCAAACACAGGTAAGGAAACATTGTGAGACCATTTTCTTAGAAAATTCGCTTTCACGACTAAGACTTTTCGAGCTGCATAAATTCTGTTTTGACATGTAGAATATTATCCTGCTGCGAATCGATGCATTTTAAACAAGGAAATTTTAACTATCTGGAGTTATATTGGAACTTCGGTGGACAAACCGCAAAATCGCACAATGGAAACCAATCAACTGTGACTTCTTAAAACTCGCGTAAATACTGACAGCCACCTAATGGCGTACTGTGCGCAAATGGCCATTTATATGGAGAGCACTTTTATCCCATTAGGCGAGAGAAACACTGTTGAGGTCATTTATCACGTGTGACATTGCCCAGCAGAAAGTACATTGGAATATTGTTTGGTTCTATCATTTCCGGGTTAATTTAAACTAGTCCACTGACAACATTTTTCACATGTTAGAATAAATTATTTTTGATAGAATACACCATGTGTCTTTGTTGGGTGTCGAGCAGAGTGAACAAGCAATACAATAAAAATCATCAGAATGGCATGCCTATCTGAATTATCAAACGCCGTAAGTTTGATTAACGATTGGCGAATTGAAGGCATCGGAGTAAAAGAGCAGTGGTCTAGCATCCTGATCAAGCTTAACCTGGAAATCAACTCTAATTCAGCATTCGTACCTAAACAGTGCGAAAATACATTCCGCTTCAAAATCCGCAGTTGCACTCAGAAATGGATTAAAATCGAACAATGGCCTGTTAACCACCGAAATTACATGGGAGACCTTTTGATAACTTAATAATCATGTTAATAAACTTAATACTGAAGATAAAATACAATATCAAACTGATATATTGTCTATAATGAAGCGAAATCCAAAGCTTTTTTACCCGATTGTGAACAAGCAGTGTTCAGTAAAACCAGGAGTTGTGGCCTTACGGACGCCCTCTGGAATTACCACAAATGCAGCTGACACCGCGTATGTTCTGGTAAATTATTATGCTACAGTATTTTGTCCAAAGGAAAGTGTGGATATACAACTGGATCCAGAAATAACGCATTCTCTATCATTGGACACAATAACCATCACCAAAGAAGTGCTGCTGGGAACTCTTCTATCGTTAAATCCCAGAAAATCCCCTGGTTGTGATGAAATTACCCTGAATATACTCAAGCATTGTGCACAATCTCTATGTGGACCTCTGATTCAGTTATTCCGCGATTCGGTATCCAAAATTGTCATACCGACGACCTGTAAATTCGGTATAATCTCCTCGTTTTTCAAAGGCGCGTTCAGAGCCTGTTACCCTGTTGTCCGCCGTCTTCAATGTGCTCGAAAGGATCGTGGCGAACAATCTGAGCAAATACCTTGAAGAAAATAAGCTTTTTTCGGTAGCGCAACACGGGTTTAGAAAGGGATACTCCTGTCTTACTAACATTCCTTACACTTGACGATTGGACTCGGGCAGTAGATATTGGGGCTAACATCCATGTATGTTACTTCCATATGTCCAGTGCCAAGTGGGGTGTCTAGGGATACGTCCTCGGACCAATCCTCTTCTCACTTTAAGCCAATGACGTACTGGCTCTCATCAAATGTAAGATCGTACTGTTTGTGGACGAAATAAAAGTGTGGTCGAGGATAAATAAACTTGAAGACTACGAACTGCTCCAGAAGGATCTGGACAACCTCCAAGTTTTGTCCCCAAAATCACTTATTTTTCAATTTCATAAAGTGTCGCATGTTAAACCTTGGAAAATATGTGAATTTTCACACAGCCTTTCGTACACTACGGAATACCGTATGGATGTCGAACCACTGCAACTCCGTCTATCGCAAAACATCGCTGAAATTCTCACTCCTAAAGATAATTTTGGGTGGATTCTCAAAACAGACAATTACCCGCGTTATAAATAAGTAAATCCGACCCATGATGGAATATGCAGTTCAAGTATGGTCACCATGGCTTAAAAAAGATGATAGCATCGAACTACCAAACTTGTCGCTGGAGTCAGCCATACAATCAGCCAATCAAACCCTGAATTTATTCGATTATCCACGTCGTCGTCTCCGAGGCGATGTACAATATTATGAATACCGCAAACCACCCTCTACAATGTTTATTCAATCTACGGGGCTCGCATGAGACTACAGCTCACACATTGACTCTAACTGACCCCCACTGGCGACTCAACTGTAGGAGACATTTTTTGCCGTTTCAGTTTGTTATACTCGGAACAATCTACCCGATTGTGTTGTAAACTCACCAAATCAGCAGATGTTCAAGAGAAGTCTTGATCCCTTTTTGACCCTTTACCCGTGCATCGAAGAAAACTATACGCCTTAACCCCATGCATCTACATTTGTCATCCCACCCTTTGGTTTTTCACCTGATTCTTGAACTGCACAGTAAGCAACCAAATCCCACTGTTGCTTATTATATTATTCGTAGTTATCATATTGTTCTATGGTTTTTTGTAAAGATATTTGCTTTTTAGACCATTAAAATTGAATTGTATTGAATAGGTTATTGTACTGACAGGTATACATAACTCGGCAAGTGAACAGCAATCACTTCTAGCTAAATGCAAAACGGAAACATTGAAATTCGACACTTCCAGATCTACCTTTACATGAACTCTGACTTCGTTGTTCTACAGCATTATCATGTCTTTGCATCCAAAGACCAAGAACGGACTCGAAGATGAGATTCCATTTTGTCAACTCGGAATTCAATCCAATAACAGTACACTTAAGGGATATTTGGAGAATATGTGCCAAACCCATAGAACTATTCACAAAGTTGTTAACGACGGTCCATAGTTGAAGCACTGGACTTGAGTTTCGCGCTTATTTGAGCTCATCAGCAGTGCATATCCTTTCGCTTCGGGTGGGATTCGAACCCCCGACCATCACCATTGTAGTCCCATGCCTTAACGACCTGGGCCTACCTTCCACCGTTTGACCAATCGCAATTAAGCGTTTATGAACTATTCTCCAGACTGGTACATTTGAGTAGCTTTGTTTACCCAACCTGTACAGTTCACTTATATGTACTGCTTCCACTTCCTTATCTTGTTCATACACTTAAATTTCAATTTTAACCATCCTATGGTTGTTGTTATGCTTGTTGCTTTTTAGACCATTAAAAACCTTGAATTACTTAAACGTGATTGGTTAACGAAAACAACAAGGAACAATCCACAATATCCAAAAGAACCTGGTCAGCTTAGCTGGATGACTATAGGTGAGAATGTTAAAATTTACAAGAAAATCATGCACTTTCATTGTACCACCAGAAGGTGGAGTTCTACCATCCTAAGATCCATGTTTGCGAAATCAGAATTACATTGGACAATTACAATACACCAATGAGAATACGCCAATAACGAGGATATGTAAGAATCCCAGATAAAGCAGATAAACTCGAAAGATGCTCCTCGCCAAGTTGTTTCGAAAGAAGTTTCGCTGAAGATGTCTTCTGGTTTGGCGACCAAACGTTCGCAATCCACAATACCAGCTCGGAGAAATAAAGTATGCATTGAACTACATTGAACTGCATCGGACAAGTTCAGAAACGTTTATAGGCAATTAAATCACACCGAGGTTATTCATATTGTTGCATAAAATACAGACAATTACGAGGAGTTGAATTACCATAATCTCATTCATGCGCCGTCGAATTGTATCATAAATCGATAACTTCTGTTCATATCGATTTTTTTATCAAATGGAAGCGGATAATCAATATTCTGAATGAATTAGAAAATCAAAATAGTTGTTAACCAAATTGAAAGACTTTTAATGCAATTACGAAATTGGTTTACTAAAAATTCCACATAGCAGTGTCAAGATTGTTGTTTGGATTGAATTAGTAGCAGACGGGATGGATATTCGGGAGTTTCAGCAACAGTTTAACTAGAGCACAAACTGGCTCATGAATTCCAGATATCAGGTGTAAGATGTAATGCAATCTGAAAAGATGTAGTGTAGGTAGGAACCTCGGGAAAATGTGAAGCGGAGGCAACAACTACTTTAAAATACAAAAATGTGCTGGCCACGAATGAATGACCATATTGTAACGCTTGTGTAGATCTATATTTCGCAATGAACTTACTTTACCCCGTGATTACACCCATCTCGTACACCCTGCTAACGAACAGAAATTAACGTTAGCACAATATCCATCGCTACGTGTCTCGCAATCTAAAACCCAAGACTGACTACTTCGACGCGGTGTAAATTTCTCGAGATGTGGTGCATGGTTAGTTGTACACTTGCCACATGGCGTGACGCAGATGCATGAAACAGCAATTATCTCGAACCTACCGGAAGTGTTACACAGATGGGATTAATTGCGGATACGCTTGATCGATTTGTATTGATTGGTAAAATTAGACCCAACCAAAGATTTGATTAACATGTACCGATGCTTAACTGCCATAGAACCAAGTACAGGGGAAATTCTAAAAGATGGAGAAGGGTGGGACTTAAATAGCAAAGGGTTCCATAGAAGAGTAAGCACAAATAAACTGGGATGAGCTGTCTTGAATGAAACAGGCAGTCGTTCAAGTTTCGTGAACGAGCAGAGCTACATAGACACAGCTTCTTGGCGGCTTTCACTTTTAGGCATCATAACAAGGTTTTTCCGTCACGCCGATTGACGACGCAAGGTAAAGCAAACACTCCAAAATGTTCAGTGCAAGACCACCACTGAACACGGTTTTGGGACATATCCCGAAGCGTTATCTGATTACGGAGACCTTAGTCTGGAAGACGTGCTGCGCCGACTCTTGAAAGGTTACTCGTGAGGATTTTTAGCTGGCTATGCCACGTGACGGTTTGATAACCAAGAGATTTACGCAAATCGTGATGTGTCGTCGCGAAAAGAATCCGTTTCGGAAGTCAGTCTGTAAAACGTGACCCAACCAGTATAACCTATGCAGGTTTACCTGCTTCTCTGTATCAACATTATTACTAAAGAAGTCATTTCGCAGAGCATCCTTACGTAACAGATAATTCCCGGCAGCAATAGGAGGTCGATGGGGTGCCAGTGTTCACTAATCGCCTAACAGTTCATTATGAAGTTACCGTGTCAATCACGACACTAATTTTGTGGAATCCCGGAACACAACATACACAAGTCTAGTGAAAAATATGTATAGAAACTTCATCATCATCAAAGACAGCATTACATCGGTAGCACGTACCGAATGAAAAAGTAAAATCCTAAAAGATGGGGAAGGGTGGGACTTAAATAGCTACGGCTTCTATAGAAGAGTAAGCACAAACAAACGGGGTAGAGGTGCCTACACCTCGAATGGAACATACATTCAAACAAGTTTCGTGAACGAGTAGAGCAACATCAGCACGGCAGCTTCCTTGCGGCTTTCACTGTCATGCATCATAATAAGCTTTTCTCGTCACTCCGCTTGACAACATACAAGTTTATGCAAACACTCCAAGAATATGCTTAGTGCAAGACCGCCATTGAACACGGTTTCGGGACATATCCTGAAGCGTAACTAACCATTGCGATATATGATCGCGGGGACACCAGCCTGGAAGACGCACTGCGCCTACTTTGGAAAGATTACTAGTAAGGGTTTTTAACTGCCTATGTTTGGTTTGGCCGCCCCGAGATTTACGCCAATCAGGATGTGGCGTCGCAAAAAGAATTTGTTTCGGAAGTCGGTGGTCCGGCATCCGTAAAACGTGACCCAACCAGCGTAACCTATGCAGGTTGATCTGCTTATCTATATCAACATTACTACCGAACATCTTATTTCGGAGAGCATCAGTGCGTATGCGATTGTAACAGCTAACTCCTAGAATGATGCGGAGACACCGGTTGTCAAATACTTGGAGACGCTGAATGTGTTCTTTACGTAAGGTCCAGGTTTCGCACCCATATAGTAACACAGCGCGAACTGTCGCTTTATAGACTCTACCCTTGAGTAACAGAGATAGTCCTTTCTGACGCCAGAGGTGACCTAGGTTGCGGAATGCTACGGTCGCTTTAGAAATGCGTGCCGAGACCTAGTTATCTAACGATGCAGAATTATTGATACAACTACCGAAATACGTAAAACGATCCACAATTTCAAGCGCCTGATTGTCAAGTAATAAAGCGTTGTTCGATAAGTCGATGTCCTGCAGAAAAACACTGCACTTAGAGGGCGCAAAACGCATTCCAAATGCGGGCACAATACTAGATAGCTTGTTCAGTATCGCCTGTGCATCTGTGTACGAGTCGAAGAGCAGAACTATATCATCAGCATAATCCAAGTCGAGAAGCTTGACGCCTGGCATTATGTGAACTTAATGTAGAGGGATGAGTATGCAAACGTCAATACAGCCAAACAAGCTTAAGCAACATTCTTCCTCACAATTCTCAGTGAGATTTCATCCCTGAAGTGTACTGAAAATCAATTCAATTACCGTTGTTCTCATAACACTCAACAACACCATCATCATCATGCTACCCCTCTAACAACACCCACTTGCGCCCAAATAAAAAATTTTCAACTGGGAATCACAAATTTATCGATAAGAATATGATTCAAAACAGAACGCGTCCCAAAAAAATACATCGGTGTAACTCAGGGATTTCACCCGACACGAGTTGCCACCCGGGAAGGCGGTTAACCCAGCGCGCGACACACAAAAACAAATAGAAGCGCGCTATTTCACAGCGAGAAAGCAACAGGGAGAGAGCTGGGCAGGGGTGAGGCCGGAAAAACAACACCAATGACTCTCTGGTGTTGTTTGTTGTATGACTAAGCGGATGAAAGAAACGACAATCGGGCAGATGGAAGAAATAGGACCAAGGGGCAAAAAGATCACTGTGCATTGTCGTAGGAGCAATACAGTTAGTTCTCGAATCACAAGGTAGATGGAAGGAGTTGATTTGTAAAGGATCGTGAACGGGTGGTGTCATCATGAAACGTCTGAAAAAGATCAAGCGTTTAATAGCGAATAACCGTGACCATTTAATAATAAGTTTGATCGAAAAAGGAATCGAAAGTAGCATAGATATTAAAAATCAATAAATCGCAATGATCCAAACCTTAGCGTATCACAAAACTACGATGCAATATTGAATCACTAATATGCGCTGAGATACAACTGAAGTAAAACATCACCTTACATATGCAAGAAATCACAAACCTGATCCAGGCAATTTCCGCAGTCATTTACTGCATGTGGGCTTAGATACTGTCAGGTTGTCCAGACATAAACATATACGAGACACGAAAATAGAAAAGGGAGGTGAGTTCAGCGCGACTTGTCTAGGCCTGGGCAACCTGACAGTATCTTAGCCCACGTGCAGTCTCTGACTGTGCGGCACTTTGCATGGATCAGGCTTGTGCTTTCATACCATACCATACTCACTACCGGTTGCACATCAAAAAACATTATTATAAAACTCATTGTACCTGAACTAAGATGAGCAACCTTGGTCGGGTTTATGGAGATTAGATAAATGTCAATTCACGCTGTGCCATGCAAATAGATCACCTGGCTTTACCCACGTGCCTTGATACGTACAGGATTACTGCAGACTGTTTAGTGTTGAGAGTAACTAACGATGGAAGGAGTGCTTGGTAATCACACGGCCTGGAGAATATCCCGAGTCTGACTAAAATCAGAAAAAAGATCCCTTTGATTGATCGGTTTTCACGGATGTGAAATTGCGAAGTACTTATGTGCAGTGCAGCTAACACCGTGCTAAATTGACACCGGTAGTGAGCTGCATGCTAGTGTGATCTGGAGTCTCATTGCGTCTTTCCCATGTGTGTCTAGGCCTGGGCAACCTGAAACTATTTTAGCCCATGTGCGGCCTTTGACTGTGCCGTACTTTGACAGGATTGGGTTAGTGATTTCTTACATACATACACTCGATCGGTTCAAAACGTTTTTCATGCATTTAGATTGTTGCTGTACATGAATCCGAGTTGTCGATCAATATTTATTTGGCACCGATGTGCAATCGTGCGGTATTTCTGTGCTGTGAGCTAACATCATGCTAAATTGATTGGCCACCGGTAGTGAGCTGCATTCTGAAACACGTCGGAGTCTCACTACCATTTCTATTTTCTTTCTATTTCCTTTGTCATATCTGTCTAGGCCTGGGCAACTTGACAGCAGTCTCTGACTGTGCGGCACTGTGCCTGGATCAGGCTTGTGCTTTCATATCGCACACGTTACACAGGAAGAGACAGCAAAACTTACATCGGAGAATATGTTGTATAAAATGGAGGACCACTGCCGCTGAACGTTGGGCAACTCGATAGTGACCGTCAGTACAAATTAACGTCACAAAATTCAGGGTGGTCTAAAGTCTACAGACGTATAAATTTTTCATGCAAATAATAATAAATATAATCAACAAAACACTCAAATAGAGAGAACGATTTCATTTTCGGTATTTCACATTAAGCTTAACAGGCTCAGTCAATATTCCTACACTTGTTTTGCAGAGCTTCATTCAAGTGTGTTATTGGTACCAACTAGAAAAATAATTTACCTCCCTATACCGAATGGCACTGAGTAGTGACTCGAACATTGATATCGTACCTGAGTCCACAAAAAGCGTGCCAGAAAGTGAGTCAAAATTTTTCATAGTTTTGTCAACATAGAGCAAAGTATCACGTTGAGCACACATTGTGAGAGTACCAGGAGAAATAAAATCCCAACGTAAAACCTAGCTAGTCATTAAACTGGCATCCCATAGCTCAAGACTATGCAATCATCAGCATGAAGCACAAGATTGGACTATTTAGTAGAAAAAGAAATTGTAGAATTCATCAGAGATAAACTTACAGCTCATTGGAGCGTTTTGGAAACGGCTATACAGCTGATCGTGACTGAATTTCAAAAAGGCCTCGTATTGTTCTGAAAAATACACACAAAAGAATCACGTTGAGTTTAACGTGAAATTCGCTGAAACTAAATTTATTATCGATGTTAATACAGTCAAAAAGTGAAAATTACATCACAGTGTGCAACCTCAACCAATCTACACGAAATGAGCCGCAACCGAACACCGACGGAAAAGTGAAATGCATAAATCAATAATGAAGTTCGACGATGAATAAAACAGACATTGGCATTTGGCGTGTTTAGCTTATGCTTAAAATACCAGATAAAATTAGCCACCAGAAAAATAGTGAATTGAAATCGGCTATTGCTCACACCTCGAGACTGCGCGAATGAGTACTTCTTATCGGTGGGGGTAAAACTGCTAATTAAGCCCCCGTTGTTACTGAGCGGCAACCGGAAAAACGCTGAAGTCTGACTGCTATCATCCCTTGTATATGTCTAGGCATTAGCAACTTGACAGTATCTCAGCTTCTGTGCAGTACTTGGCCTGGGGCCAGGTTCCAAAGGTTGTCATAGACGGGGTGGCAGTGGGGATAAGCTCCCACTGTTTATAAAATGCTTCCATATGGCGCGCGTCTCAAATAGCCTCTAACAACCAAGTCCAGCTTCTGGCCTGCATGAGTGGCTCCCCGAGCCACTGCTCCTACCAACAGGAGAAGAGGCGAGTGACTGGCGCCTGAAAACCAGTTTGCTTCGAGCAGATTTAGCTCGTTAGCCTAGGAGGGCCTTTCATTTAGGGGAAGGAAAACCCTGATTTTCAACCTCCGCTGCCTTGTGGGATACCCGATCGCGGGAAATGTTTCGGGAAAAAACCCTGAGGAAAAATCTGGAACAGTCTGATAGACGGTTAGTTGGTACACACCACCTCTTTCTGGCAACTCCCTGCTGCTTTGCAGATCGCACTTGGTTGTGCATAGGCTATAGAAGCTGACTTGAACAAACGCCGAGTGGTGCAGGGGACGCCGCTTTGTACTCAAATTCACAAGAATCTTCATTGAAGCCAACTCCAGGAGGAGATAGTCGCACAAAAGTAAAAAGTTACATCACATAAGCATACTACAACCGACCACTCTGTTCCAGCTGCCTTTCCTCCTCAGGTGGGGACAACAAGCTTAGATAATGAGCTGGCGCAACCAACCAGGATGTTGAAAACGATCTAAAAAGGATTCTAAGTAACGAGGGTTTGGACATTGTCAGGCTGCCAAGGTTAGACAGACAAAAGAGAAAAGGGCAGTGATGACATTCCAGTGTGTTTTTGCATGCAGCTCACTACCGGTGGCAAATCAATCAATCAATCACGGTGTTAGCTGCACTGCACAGAAGTACTTCGCAATTGCACATCCGCGCACTTTAATTTTAACGTTGATCCATTATTGGGAACGATTGATGAATCTAGATAATAATTGGTGGTGAAACGTTGAACCAGTAAAGTGAAATGGAACAAAATAACGCAACAATACGTCTTTATCATTAGCTTGATCAGATGTTGCGTATCGATACCTCTCTTGGAAACATATCGGAAATTCAAGGAAATTTTACCGTATTTAGCTTATGTATATTACATACTTTGTCAGAATGATTTAGCTCGAACACAGTGGATTATAAGATTACTCGATATGTTGCTTACCTGCCAATTTACAGGATAAAATGCTGTCATACTCCTCACGAAGCTCATCCTCCCTCTCTTTAATCAATCGATCACACAGGGACGTGACTTGAGGTAAGGTGAAGATGGGAACTGTGTCCAGATTTCGTACAGGACGAGTAGGGGCTGGAGTCGAAACCGAAGAAGCCTCGGGGGTACTGGTAGCTGGTGATTCGACTTGACGAGCCGGGGACCGCTCACCATCTGAGTCATGAACCTCACGCGGCGGTGATTGAAGAGCCATCGTGCGAAGAATTCCACTGCACGAAGCAACTAGAAAAATCAGGGGAATGAGAATAAATGTTTGTTTATTTTATAAAAGACGCAATATAAGCTGATTCAAACCTGATGTGTCATCTCGAGCCGCGCTTTTAAAGGTGGCTTGGTTATTTGGTGAAGGAACGCCGAGGAATTTCGGAATTAAACGACGACGCTGCAAGCGCTTGATTTCTTCTTTGATGCGACGCTTTAGTTGAGCTGAAAAAATATAACAGAACCTGATTCAGAATCGAACTTTTGAATGTAACACATTGTCCTGTTAGTTCATATCAATGATGATACTGACCTAAAGCGAAGCCAGAACTCAAAAGTACAAATGATCACTAATCTATAAAACTATTAGAAACCCGGACACATTGAGGGCTTATGAGATAATTAAATTGAAATACAATGAAAATCCATAGAAAGATACTAAAACAAGCATTATGAAAAACTAATGAAACTCCATGTGTGAATGAATATATGAAAGCACAAACCTGATCCAAGCAAATTGTCACTCAGTCATAGACTGCACGTGGGCTAAGATACTGTCAGGTTGCCCTGGCCTAGAGAGATACGAGAAAGAAACTAGAATAGAAATTGTAGTGAGACTCCGTGTGTTTCAGCATGCAGCTCACTACAGGTGGCAAATCAATTCAACACAGAAGTGCAGCACGACTGCACATCCGGGCAGATACTAGTCTCACATATGAAACCGAAAAATACATTTAAAAAACGCTAAGTCTTCTCTTTTTCAGTCCCAAGCCTCAAGGCATCACGCATAAAATCACAAGCAGGAAGTCATGCATACTGCAGCAGT
>JACCGJ010017783.1:0-35141 GCA_013407085.1 Atriophallophorus winterbourni
GTGAGGCCTTTCCATTATTGCCATTTTGCTGTGTAGTGCTAGACCATATAGTTCTGGTCCCACTACAATATTATGCAAGAAAAATAGTAAACCTCAATTATTACGCATGGCACTCAATTCAAATCATGTATGTTCAACAACGTCATAAATCGAGGGTGTATATAACTGAAATAAGAGAAAAACGGATCAGCCAATAACTGATATTTGTTTAGTACTTTTGAAACAAAAATAATATGCAAGAAAATAGTAAACCTAATAAAAAAAAGATGTCACAACGTCACAAATCGAGGGTGTATATAACTGAAATAAGAGAAAAACTGATCATCTCAAAATCCTTCAGTAGAACAAAATGGGTGAAATTTGTGAAAACATACAACGCTGTGATAATCATATGGCTGCGAGTAAAATTAGTAGAACTGTTTATCTTACACTATTTTAAAAATCAGTCTTGAAACCACATCTTGAGTATTACGTTCAAGCACTGTCGCCATATCTGGAAAAAATATTGTCGAGATTGAATATGCCAAGCTCTTATCTATTCGTATTACTGAGGGGAGTGTGAGTAACATTTGCCGAATACCAGTATCTTCAGACTTAAATGGAGGCGTCTATCAATGATTCGATAGATTTGGACATCGTCATTTCATTGATTGTTAGGGACATCCAAGTGTATGAGGATATACTGGGGCAGCAAAGTTTGGGTGTGATGGATGACAATCGGGAGAGATTCCCCAACCTATGCATCGCGAGCAATCTGGTTATCAGAGGAGGTGTTTTTCACCAAAGAAAGTTACACGAGGCAAAATGGTTGTCACCTGATCTGTCGATGTAAACAAAGTCGACCACGTTTGGATCATGAATATGTGTCGACTCTCTCTTCAAGATATATGTTTCGAAAAAGGAGCTGATGATGCTTTCAACCATCATCTACCTGTTGCCATCTTAAAGCTGAACTTGAAGAAAAACTGGATAGTCTAGCCTACGACAGTGCTGAAACACCGCTATGCTGAAAGACAGTAGCAAGATAAATTTCAATGTCACACTTTTTAATATTTTTCAGATCGTGGAAGGGCCTAAAAAAGAGACTATGGAAAACATGTCCACGGATACTGGGCCCTGAAACATACACGCCCAAGTAATGGATCTCAGGAAGGACGCTAAGGATGCGAGAAGAAAGAAGAGAAAAGATAGAAATGGTAAACAACAGCAAAACAATAGCAACCAAAACAAATACACAAGAAGAAAATAAGAAACGGGTGAAATTGCAAGCGGAGAGTCATAGAAGATGAGCGGAACAGTTTAGAGATAATGGCAAAAAAGCAGAAAAAGCAGCGCATCGGAACAACACTAAGAGCCTATATTGCAACATATAGAAACTAAATAAAGAAATAAATATATGAATAAATAAATGAATAAATATATAAATAAATAAATAAATAAATGAATTTTATTCTTGGAAATCCAAGGAATGTTGACCATGATCAGTAGGAATGTTTGTCAAGTCAACAATGCAAGTGAGGAACAGAGTTGGAGAAGAAATAGCAAACAAAAAGACAGAAGAAATGTATCCAGCAATTTCAGGAGATAGTACAAAGACCAGCTGCTTCAAACCCACAGGAGATACCGCCGGTTGAATGCGATCTGCCAATCAAGTCGTGTGGACCCACGGAGGAATAGATTCACAGCGCAATTAATTAATTAAAGAGCGGCAGAGCTGCAGTATCTGATGGTATCTTGAAGAAGCGCTAAAGGCGAACGTCGAAACCAGTGTGGTGCTCCTGACCTTAATCATCTGCGCGCTCTAGCAAGAGGAAGAAGTACCAGCTTGGATGAAAGAAAGTTACCTTGTCAAGCTTCTCAAGAAAGGCGACCTCAGTTCCTGCTCTAACTAACAGAGATAACACTGCTGTCCACCCCAGTGGAAGTGTTTAACCGCATCTTGTTGAGCAGAATGAAAGGTGATGTTGACTCACATGTTTGTGAACAACCAGCCGGCTTACGAAAGGACCGATCGTGCACTGACAAGATTGCAACCCTGCACATCATTCTAGAACATTTTCTTGAATAAAACTCGTCTATCTACGTCAACTCCATCGATTATAAAGAGGCGTTTTTCAACGTCAACAGACTGACCCTCTAAAGACTATTCAAACACTACGGAGTAGAAGAAAAGTTCACCAACATCCACAGAATATCTTATGGAAAGATGACCTACAGAATACTGAATGGCAAACAACTCACTGACACCTTCGAAGTGAGAACCGGAGTGATGCAACGCTGGTTACACTCACTATCCCTGTTTCTGCTGGCCATAGACTGAATAATGAAGATATCAACAGGTCAGAAGCTAAACGGCATCCGGTGTGAACTTTGGAAGCAGTGGGACGACCTCGAATTCGCAGATAATCTGGCTCTTCTCTCCCACACCTAAAAACTGATGCAAAATAAGACTGGCATCGTTACGTTAAACTTAACCAGACTGCGCCTTAACATAAACAGAGGAAAGAGCATGGTGTTTGAATCATCGCATAGAATCAAACACCCATACTAGTTTAAGGCAAGGAACCGAGAGAATGGACTGTTTCACTTATCTCGGCGGCATCCTTGAGATGCTTGGAGGAACAGTTGCAGACTTTCAAAACCGCATCGGTAAAGCACGAGCAGCCTTTCATCAGCTGCATAACATCCGGAAATCTAGAAAGATTGGCAATACCAACCAGATCAGGCTGTTTAACACCTCAGTAGAGCCTATAATACTTTACTTAGCGGATACGGTAAGAACCACTCACCATAATGAAGAAAATTCATATCTTTATTAACACCTGCCTCAAGAAGATCCAAAAGATTTGCTCACCCGACATGATCATGATCACGGAAAATGGTAAGAAACTAATGAAGCAGCTGCCTGTTGTCATAGACATGCTTCAGAGAAACTAGATAGATTGCCCACATCCTCTGCAAAAGTGTATCAACCATCACCAGACAATGCCGCACCAGCAATCCTCGAGGAAAAAGGAAGAGAGCGGCCGAGAACTGGATGGAGACGCCAAGCAGATGGGCAAGATGTGGTGACAACTGGAGAGACTCAACCAGAATGGTGATTCCTAAAGATAGCTGGTTAACGGTCAATGTTACTGACGAAAACAAACGCAGTGAGTGAGTAAGTTGCGCTTCACTCAGAATATTGTGTCCAGTAGTGGTGCACTCAATACAAAAGGACAAGGTTCGACTACCAAGCCTCATGTTTGAGGGTCAGCGACGGAAACCTTACGCTGCATGCCTGAAATCTCTATATCTTTTCTCACGTATGCGACGAAGATTAGGAGGTGACTCAATTGCGAATAACCATCCGTGCCAAGCCCATTGAACTATTCACAAAGTTAATCACGACGGTCCATAATGAAGCACTGGACTCGAGTTTCGCTCTTATTTGAGCTCATCAGCAGTGCATATCCTCCGCTTCGGGTGGGACTCGAACCCCCCACGAGGTGACTTAATTGAAATGTTTAGGTGGCGTTCCATAGCACGACTTCTTTAACAGAGCAGGGCACCCGCATCCATTCAATTAAACTTGCTAAAAAGCGATGTCGACTAAACTTCAGGAAAAACATTTTCAGACTCAGGTTAGTAAATTTCTGGAAAAGTCTTCCAGAATAACGTATATACTACAGTTCCGTCGCTACTAACAAGCAGTGTTTGGACCGCAATTAAAGTAACAGTTTTCCTGAACAGTCCACTAATCGCTATGCAACATGAAACAGATTATCTTTTAAGCGTTATCGCGAAAAGAAATTATATTCTATAGTTTCTGTTTTTATACATGATTCTTTTTCAGCTGCGCTCTCACAGTGCTTTTGAATGGAAACTGTAGTTTTCGAGTTTAGACTATAACGACACGATCCCTGAATACAATTCGAATAATCTCTTGTCCTCACGATCGTCAAAGATTTCAAATAGCCGAGAACAATAAACTTATTGGCAGTGGTAAGGGCTTCTCTGCAGTTTTAATCGAAAGAAATTCTGGAGGACACGTGTATTCGCTGTTAGCCAACTTATTCCTGAAAACTGAAATAATCGATGTTGAAAGACAAAACCAATGATAGATTTGTGAAAAGTACCTTTTGTGCTTATAGGTAGTATCTGTTTCCTTTAATATAATATAGATATAATATATATATATATAATATATTATATATATTATTATATATATTATATATAATATATTATATATATATATATTGCTCTAATCAAAATGAGGCATTGTGAAAAGATAATATAATTCTAATTTACAGTGAGCTAGAGTACAAACAGTTGTATCATATTTACACTGTATATTGCTTTCGAGACGAATAAATGCTGATGGTCATTAAAACAGAATAATGCAAAATATTTAAACCTAAGTTCACATATGCAGTCAGTAACTTGAAATGGCTCATTGTTAAGGAGGAAAGATATATGTGATATATTACATCCTAAAGGCATTAATTTAGATGTATCTGTGGATAATAAAATACATTTATTATTATACTAGTCGGCTAAATTTTGTTCAATTTAACAGTGTAAGTTTGTGTTTTTGTGGACGAAATGTAATAGCCACTTTCATGTCATCTGCACCAAAACTAATTTGCATCGATAAATGTCAGTATATACATCATTTATATATCTAAATAAAAGAGTTGGATATAAAACACTACATCGAATTACGTTAATTGGAAACAGCATGGTGTACAATCTGTGATCATTGACGTCAATGAAGTATTTGAAGTCCGTAAAGAAGAAGGTGAGCCGAGAAAAGTTCCCAATAATAAGTCACTTCAGCTTCAATAATAACAATTTTTGTGGCACATCTCGACAGTTTTAGTTCAATCAAGGTAAACAACTAAGACAGATCAACCATTTTCATAGTTGAATTGTTTAAAGTGTAAAGGAATGCAGAATCTTCGGCTAAGTAAGCCTTACTTCATCTCAGATAAGATACCAGGTGTTGAGTTTCCTAATATAGCTTTCAATACATTTTTTTAAATAACCACGATAAAAACGCTTCATAGTTTATCGGTCTGTAATTTTTGACTAAATGTTTCGAACCAGATTTGTATATGGGAAAAATTAACAAAATAAATAAATAGATTAATTTTATTCTTTGAAATCCAAGGCGAGTTTGTTTTACTTGGAACAATCCGCCAGATTATCTTGTAAACTCACCAAATCAGCAAACTATCAAGAGAAGCCTTGATGCTCTTTTTACCCTAAAACCATGCATCGAAAAAAAACTATACATCTTGACACCATGCATCTAAATTTGTTATCCCACCAATCGAAGACAATTTCTGCCCTTTGTATTTTCAATTGATTCTTGAACTGCTAAGTAAGCAACCTAATCCCATTTTTGCTTATTATATTATTCATTGTTGCCAAATTATTCTGTTGTTTTTCGTAAAGCTATTTGCTTTTTAGACCATTAAAATTGAATTGAATTGCATGTGAATCATGATCAACAATTTACAATAGGTTTGTACAATCAGATTGTATTATGTACATTTGCAAAAATATTTTTAATGTCATTTCTGCAGTGAAGTTTGACGTTCGATAAATATATAAATGTAACAGTATTTACAAGCTACATTAAGATAATCCATAGGTGATGTGATATTATACGAAAACACTGGCATTGCGAGAAAAAACTCAATGAATGTTCCCGACAGCACTGATGTTAAACGGATAATTTCCATCAAGGATGCGTGAACTTCTCTGTTGTTGATTTTCCAAGCTTTTTCATTTTGATTGTTCGAAATAAATTGATCTAACCTGTATGTGAACCGTTTCCAAGTCATCTGTGCGAAGGGAATTCATTCCACTAAGTTGAGGTCTCCTGCGGGCCAGTTTAATTTGGGTGCAGATTGAGAAATTTGCTGTTAAAGAAATACTCGAAAGCGAGAGAATGTTCTTTCGGACGTCATGAGAATTTTTCAATAGCAATACTCAGGAATGCCATTATTATATTAATCATCAGGTAGAATATCTAAGTTGAGAACATTCAGTATTTTTTCTATGGTAAGGAATGAAGCCAGATGTGATTTGAATTCATTTAAGTAGGAGCTGAAAAAGATTCCACAATTAAGCATATTTAGTAAATTTCAAATTTTTTTTACTTCAGTCACCAAAAATGAATATTGTATATAGGTCGAAAGTATAAAGGAAAATGAAGATTTTTAGAGCTACAGGACTCTTAACATGTCTCTTACACGAAGCCTTGTTAATTTAATAGTTTTTCCATGTTTATCAAGCTGTACTCAAAATCATGCCGTATATGAAGATTCGAAATTATTTCTATATTATCCAATAAGATTATCTTGAAGAATAAGATGACATTATGCGTGAGTCTGCGAAACTATAAGGGATAGAGGTTCAGTTATATACCTTTTTCTCTATGTGATTGTTTGGTGTTATAAGTGATGATGGATTTTAAGAAAATACGTTGTATCTTTACTAAAACTATGCCATCGGATTTATTTATATTGGTATATATATTACGTAACAATAGTCTAGAAGAGGAATGGTGAATAATTTATCTATTTGTATTTTACAATGAAGATGAATAAAAGATCTGTACATAATATTCATACTTTTCTTGGCTTTAGTAATAAAATGGCGTACCTGTTAATTGAAAGTGAGTTATGCAGAATATTGAAATCTTAAATCACGCCTGTCTATGACTTGAATTGCGTTATTGTTAAGATGAATTGAGTTATATTACATCGTGCATCTTATAGACATAAAATTTGATTTTGCTGTTGAGAATGTAAGGCCGTTATTTGTCGCACCATCTACAAGTGCAGATAATTCATTGTTTAATAGAGCTATATAAGTTTGTGCTTGATTAAATGGGAAACTAATAACAACTTTTAAGTCATCAGCGAATTATAACAGTTTCCTATGTGAAATGACGTTATGTATGTCATTAATATATATAAGAAACAGTAAGGGGCCTAATAGTCTACCTTGAATCACCCCTCTGGGGATAGGTAGGCTGCAAGATCTGTGGCCGTTGACTAAAACAGAGTTTGCTTCTTACGTAACTTTTGATACTATGTACGCACGTAATCTTCCTACAAGGGGCGACATATTCACCAAGTAATCCGATGTTACTGCCGAATGTCAATTCTACAACAGTGGTTTGCAAGAGTGTTTTTTTATGTTGACCTTAAACCTAGGAGAACGATCGGTAGGAATTCGGCCTAGTCAGTAGCTTCGGGCGCCATTAGTGTGGCCTTGATTTTTCTGTTCAAACGTTCCACCAAGCTATTCGCCCCATGGTGGTAGGCAGTAGATCGGTGATTTTGGCAACCCAGTTTAGCCAGGAATTTACTGAAGTCACCATAGAAATGGGAACATATGTCCGTTGTAACAATATCCGAATAACAGAACGGTGTCACCTAAAATTGGAAGAAAACGTGTCCAACTGTCTCGAAAGAGCATCTGTGTAGCAAAATGGCCTATGGCCAACTGATGAAACGGTCAATGCCTGTGATGATGTATTTATGGCCATATGATGGTAGTAACGGTCCGACTATATCTACGTGGATGCGAAAACACGCTCATTTGGTTCGACAGAAGTTCCTAATGGACTATTAGTTTGTCGGTGGATTTTCGTGCGTTAGCATTCACCGTACGATTTCTCTGATTACCGAAAGTCCCTACTGGCTTTCGGTAAGATAAATCTGTCGGTAATTATTTTAACGCTAGCACGAATGGCAGTATAAAATAGATGATGTTGGGTATAAAATACTCGCCGTCTGAAAGCATACGGGATAAGCGGTCGGGGTGCAGCTTGCGGAACGTCACACAGGATATCACCCGAGCGATCGTTCAAGGGAAGAGGTCTTATATCAAGGGAAGTAAAATCCATACGCTTCGCGATTTCGGCGTTGACAGCATATGCTGCAGCGATTTCTTTAAGGTCGAGTGAGGATGGCAACTATATCACGCTTATTCTAGACAGAGCGTCCGCGACAGGGTTTTGAGCACCTGGAATATGTTTTATATCCGTCGTGAATTTACTGACAAAATCCAGGTTTCTCGTCTCTCTTGGGGAGTATCCATCCACCGATCTGCTCAGTGAGTAAATGAGGGTCTCATGATCAATAAGCACCGTAAACTGATGCCCTCCAGAATATGGCGAATGTATTTGATCCCCAGGTATATTGCTAATAGTTCTCGACCGAATGCGTTATACCGAGTCACTGCCGGTTGGAGTCGCCGCGAGAAAAACGACTTCTGAAACCATGAGTCGTCAATATACTGTTAAAGCACTGCACCCGCACATCCGGCGGATGCGTCCGTGAATAATGACAGAGGTGCATCTGGCATATAGTGGTTAAGGGATGTGATATTTCGATATGCTTCATTAGCGACGTAATTGCCGATTTGGCTTAGCGTTACCACGGAAGCTGAATGCTTTCCATCTACGAAGCATCCGTCATATCTTGAACATATCGTGGATGAACAGAGTGACTAACGCTGAAGTGCTTTCAAAAGCTGGTCTACAGAGCATGTTTACCCTATTACGTCAGCGCCGCGTGCAATGGCTTGTTCATGTCTATAGAATGGAAAATGGTCGTATTCCGAATGATCTACTCTACGGTGAGTTGCAATTAGAAAGTCGATTATTGGACAGACCGCACTTGCGGTACAAAGATGTTTGCAAAAGAGATATGAAGGCTCTTGACATTGACCCCGCAAGCTGGGAAGTACTTGCTCTTGACCGCTCACTTTGGAGGCTTGTGTAAAGCGTCAACTGCAAGCCCGGGAGGAGCAAATACAGCTCCTGGCTGCTGAACGCAGATCACGCCGCCGGCGTGCAACTGATGCAATACAACAGAGTTCTGACTATCGTTGCAAGCGCTGCGGAAGAAATTGTTCCTCCCGAATCGGACTGTTTAGTCATTCAAAAGGTTGCAAAACATGAAATTCATGCAATGTGATGTACATCCATGGTCGACATCGACCGACGGAGGCCAACAACAACCACGGAGCAGATCGCTTAATGGCTGGGAGACGCGTGCGCACTGTGATAAAACGTCGTTAAAGTTTAACAGCCCAAGAAATCGTCTAAGTTCCTCAAAGGTTGTGGGCTCTGGGAAGTTTAGGATTGTTCCCGTATTTTCTTCCAATGGTTGGATACCAGAAGCCGAGAGTCTATGACCTAGGAAATTGACTGTTGTCTGTTCAAAACTGCACTCGGTCGCGTTGATCGTAACCCTATGACTAGACAAACTATCAAATAGTACAGCCAGGTGACGAACATGGTCGTCTTTAGAGGAAAAAGCGATCAGTACATCGTCGAGGTAAAGGTACGTGAACATGGTTTATTCGTGACTATTGGCCGTCAGGTCCTGAATATGCAGAATGGGGTAACTGCCGTGTACCGTCGCCTTGTTCATTCTACGGTAATCACTACATGAGCGCCAATGGTTTAGGGTCTTTTTCGGGCCATAGGTAACGGAGAGGATCAGGGGCTACTAGGTGGCCGTGTAATGCTTAATTGTAGCATGTGCTGGAAATCTGTGCGCCCGATCTGCAACTTCTCTGGCAGTAATCGCCTCGGTTTTCCGTAAACCGGGGGACCACTAGTGGTGAGGTGGTGTTCTACTG
This sequence comes from Atriophallophorus winterbourni, assembly GCA_013407085.1. NCBI lineage: Eukaryota > Metazoa > Platyhelminthes > Trematoda > Plagiorchiida > Microphallidae > Atriophallophorus > Atriophallophorus winterbourni. Next base: position 9,652 of record JACCGJ010017783.1, read on the forward strand.
TTGTAGTAACTGCCGGTAGTGCAGTCGATGACGATTGGAATACTTTTGTATATTTCGCAACAACGTGGCATAGCAGGGTTCTACTTCGCCATAATGTAACAAAAGGGGAAACCCTCGCATTTTAGCTCGGGGTACAAAGAATTTTAAGACTAGTAGTTCCATCTATCAGATGCAAGCGGCGAGAATCAATAAGAATGTCGGGCGAGTGTAGGAAATCAACGCAAAGTATCGAAAAGGAAACCGCAGCGATTGTAAAAATCCATCGGAATTCACGACGTAACCCTAAATCGAGGGTCAAGGAGCGTTGACCGTTGGTTGTTATAAGCGATCCGGTAGCCGCCCTCAATTGTTGGCTCATCGAATTTGATGTTGCGCAGGTGTCTACCGGCATCAGTGTCTACCAGAAAACGTAGACCTGTGGACTTATCTTTGATGAAGAAGAAACGACTTAATCTCTTCGACACAAAGAAGATAGTCGTCGTTAGGTGTCGGTCCGAGTTTGCCGCTGTCGATGTGTGATGTGCGATGGGCGCAAGGTTTAATGTAACGCCGCGCATCATCACTCTATTTCTGATGGATCCAGCAAACGAGTGACCGAGTGTGACTGCTTGAGCGTTGGCGGGATGGGGTGCGTGATCGTGACTTACTGTTGAGTGTAAGGCTTCGAACCAAATTGCGTAAAGTTGCAACCTCAGACGTAGTTTCGTATTGCTGAATTCACCTGGATTGCCCTGAGTGCCTGGTCGTCCTGCGGTTACCGTGGAAATATGGGCATCTGGATAATAACGTATACACTCAGCGATGTTGTTCGCCATTGTCGCTAGCTCAGATACCGGAGTGCTTTTTGCAGCAGCCAAGATGGCTTGCACGCACTCTGGTAAACTTTAGAATCATAGTTCCTTTAGTAAGGACTCGTCCATGTATGATTACCCTAGCAAGCGGCGCATCTCCATTATTATTATGGTAGATGGCTTTTTGTTGGCAATTTCCAAGTTGCCGAACAGCTGATGTAGCCTAGATCGTTCAGACGGGACCGCGCGGGAAATCACGGCCAGTTTAACGTTAGGTTAGCGGTCACCTATAACGGCTGCCAGGGTAGTTTCTGCGTTAAATGTGAAAACATGGCGGAGTCATCAATTATATTTTTAAAACTAAATTTATTTCTTAAAGAAGTGAAACAATTCTCATGGTCTTGTGGAATGAAACTGGGTAATGTAATGACCGTCGATGCGAAAATAACGCAATTAGAATCGCTCATGATGAACAGGAGCAAATGATCCGAAAATGCACGATTAAAGAAGGTAAATGTTTACCTGAAAAGCCACGATGTAAAGCGGGAAAATCTTACTTATCGGAAAAGATACACGAAGAATGCGCGTATCAGAATCAATATCAGTGTCGCACGGCGATAGTTGACCAAGTCGAAATGGGTACCCAGATTCCTTCTGTGGTGTGCTTGAAAACACCCGCCACTACCAGTATTGATTCGTAAGGAACACAGGCATACGTAACTGTGAATTTGTAGTAAACTTGCCACTACAATAACGTCCCCGAGAATGTAGGAAGAAAAGCACAGGAGAATAAATGTTTTATCGCGGTAGCCAAAACGTACACGAAGGTACAGGGGAGCAATCCTTTGTTTTGTCTGACTCTACACCGTGCTCGTCGGAGTTCGTTTCCCCTTTGGCCGCCGTTAGCTGCTGCTAAGGCAGCCATTGTCTTCCAGCCATCCGGCTGCGCGTCAACCACAGGACTTGTCTACAACATTCTATTGTACCGCGTGCCTCATCCCATACACCTTTGTATCCTGACTTCCAGTTCTCATTTGGTGTGTGCTATTGTAGTAAACTGACCACTACAATAACGTCCCCTAAAATGTAGGAAGTAAAGCACAGGAGAATAAAGGTTTTATCGCGGTAGCCAAAACGTGCACGAAGGTACAGGGGAGCAATCCTTCGTTTTGTCCGACTCTACACTGTGCTCGTCGGAGTTCGTTTCCCCTTTGGTCGCCGTTAGCTGCTGCTAAGGCAGCCATTGTCTTCCAGCCATCCGGCTGCGCGTCAACCACAGGACTTGTCTACAACATTCTATTGTACCGCGTGCCTCATCCCATACACCTTTGTATCCTGACTTCCAGTTCTCATTTGGTGTGTGCTATTGTAGTAAACTGACCACTACAATAACGTCCCCTAAAATGTAGGAAGTAAAGCACAGGAGAATAAAGGTTTTATCGCGGTAGCCAAAACGTGCACGAAGGTACAGGGGAGCAATCCTTCGTTTTGTCCGACTCTACACTGTGCTCGTCGGAGTTCGTTTCCCCTTTGGTCGCCGTTAGCTGCTGCTAAGGCAGCCATTGTCTTCCAGCCATCCGGCTGCGCGTCAACCACAGGACTTGTCTACAACATTCTATTGTACCGCGTGCCTCATCCCATACACCTTTGTATCCTGACTTCCAGTTCTCATTTGGTGTGTGCTAATGTAGTAGACTGACCACTACAATAATGTCCCCAAGAATGTTGGAAAAAAGGCACAGGAGATGAAAGGTTCATCGCGGTAGCCAAAAGGGTGCACGAAGATACATGGTAGCAATCACGGAACATAAATCAACGGAAACTGTGTTATCAAGATCAATTGTTATGTACAGTAAAACAATGTTGTTACACAGCCCCATTCCAAAAAGTCTGGTCAGAGGAGACTTCTGATCAGGAATTGACAATTGAACTGGCCAAGCGGTGTCAGGTCGTTCCAGGCTGGAACATAGTCTCTCAGCAACCAGTAACTTTGAAGTCAGCCAAGGCACTTGATCTGCGTGGGTCGATTGTCAGTGGTGACCAGGCTAGGATACACGAAAACCGATAAGTACTAAGCCAAGTCACGTCTCACATGGAGTGAACGTGCTGCTGGAGCTGAATCACATGGGGTGAACGAGCTGCGAGCGGGAATCGCCCGTCTGGCATTTTCTTAGTATGAACCCAGTAGGAGCAGATGTAGGCACATCCGCAGGCTTGACAACGAAGAACCAGAAGCTTCGAAAACATAGTCCGTGCTGAGAAGTTCCTGCACCCCCAGGGTCAATGGCGAACGGCCTCGCCTGGAGAAAGCTGAGTGGCGTGTAGTCGTCCTGGTAAGGACCTTGTCTGATAGGTTTCGTGTTGGGCGGCGTGTGCTCATGGTTGGGGCTACCGAGAGGATGGCGACAGGCGTCGGCGATCCGGGGGTGGCGCGTGCCACGTTTTCCAAAGCTGGAGGTGCATGTGTACCTGAGAAGTGAGAAGAAGAAAAAACTCTCTGGTGCATGGGTTTATGGCCACGACCGAGTTATAGTGAAGAGGTACAAAAAACATGCACGGGATATACCAAGGGATTTCGCTGAGATCGAGGGAGAGTGGCCAGTCTATAACACACGTTGTACAGATAGGAATTGTGGCACCTAAGATATATCGTATGTCAGTCGTAAAACGACTGACAAAATCCTGGTGCGTAGTTTCTCTAGGAGAGTACCTACCCGACGATCCGTTGATTGATGTACGAGGGGCTTACAAGCAGTAAACAGAGTACGCTGTCTGCCCTGTAGATTGTGTTCTAACTCGACTTGTGAATTGATCAACAAGTGTAGTTATGTGATGCACATGACGTTTTGATGTAAAACGTGTTAAAGAAAGCAAAAAATACCCTGAAATAACGCCGATGTAAATCGGGAAAAGACGTACCGGAAAAAATCTCGAATTGTGCGTGGATATTGGGCTTACCAATTGTAGTACACGAACGATTCGTGCATCACGTCGGGCTCACCAATGTGTAGTGGACTGACCACTACAATATTGTCCCCAAGAATGTTGGCGAAAATGCACAGGAGATGAAAGGTTTATAGCGGTAGCCAAAAAGGTACATGGTAGCAATCACGGAACACGAATAAACGGAAAGTGAGTTATCAAGGTCAATTGTTATGTATAATAAAACAATGTTGTTACACTGGCGTCTCCATATAACGAGCTGGTCTGGCTATTGCATGGTGCAATATTAAACGACGCAAGCATAGTTGAGGCATGTGAGCGAAGTAGAGTATTGGTTCTAGATACCTGCTCTGCTTTCTCAACTAGAAGCATTCACGCTTTACTCGTTCCACTCTCAAGCGATTACTTGAATTTAAATCTTTTTTACAATATATTTTGGTTAAATTTTCAAGCTTGACACTTTTTACCATAATATACTGTTGACTATTGACCTGTCTTTGATCCATTGGTTTTAAATGTCGTCGCAGAAAGACTGGACCTTTCATGGTGCGATGGTTAGTACACAGCCATGATCCATAGAAATATACCGGGCTGTCCTGTCGCAAGCAGAGCCATTCATACCAGGCAGTTGGATGGATAGAGGTCCGACGAGCAATGGTTAGATTAAACCACAAACTTAATTCCAGGCTTGACTCTCTTGATCGCGCGCGGTTTGAATTTTTCTCCGACGTGATAATTTTCTAGTTTTTCGTTAAACTATCCACTTATGAATCGTCGTAGTGACATCTCTCGATCTTTTAAAGGGACAAAATCAATCAAAATAAACATCGATGAAACTGACGGGAATAAGTTTACCTGTGGTAAAAACCAGTGCTCCCGTTCCGTAAAAGATGGCATAGAATGCAGCAATTGCTCAACGTGGTACCATCCTCAATGTTCTGGGTTATCAAAGAAGGAGCTCAAGGAACATTTATTTAATTAAAAGAAACTGTGGTTTTGCGCGAAGTGTCTAGAATCACCGCTTATACGTTATATGATCAACCTGATCAATGAATATAAGCAGTCCTTCGAAACACAAAAAAGCGCTTGGATCTTGAAGCCAAGTTCTCCTCTGCGTTTCCATGCAATTCTCCAGCAGTTTCTAACGGTGTAGAACAAGTAAGCTCACCTATTTCGACATTGACTACAACTGCTGCTTCTGCGGCGATCTCCACTGGTTCTACGTTCACACCCGTACATACGATTCCGGGGATTGCAAAAGACAACACTCGTGCAAAGTTCACAGCAGTGAAGAAAGTGGCCACCGCAGCAAGCTCCCGTTGCAATGAGGCGCTAACCGTGATATGCACCAATGTGCCAGAGGCAAATTCGCTTTGTTTCAAAACTCGCCAGGTGCAAGATGCACAACAGTGGCAGACGATATGTGACTCAATGAAGCTTTCTGCAGAGGCCGGGAACATTGTACGTCTGTCCAGGCATCATAAATATTTACATATTGGCGAGCCTAGACTATTGCGCATCACCCTAACATCCTTGGAGGATGTTGAATCCGTCTTACTCTCTGCATACACTTTGCGCAACAGCAATTCACCCATCCGCATATTTCCGGACGTGTCATGGGTTGAGCGACAAGCCAAGAAAGAAACGAGCTTCAACTGGAAGTTGTTGAATGACAAGAAAAGTGATTTTATTCATGGCGTTCCAGTACTAAATGACGATCCCTACTTCGGTGTAGGCAACCGGGTAGTATCATGCCTACGTTCAACGATGCCGATGACAACGCTTTGTACCCCCCTTCTCGCTTTGTACATCTCATTGTTAATGTTGAACGGCACTATATCTGTATCAGATTGTGCAAATATAATAATAATAAATACTAAATGACGATGATGCCAATAAAAACACTACACACGACTGCGAGCAGTGGCGTTTCATACAACAACAAAGTAAAATCACTGACACTGGCGATTGGTTTGAAACGTTTACCTGTTTCCCCCAGGTACAAGGGCTCTGGGCCTCGCATACTCAAAGTAACTTTTCAATCAGAATCCATGGTGAATGATGCGTTACAGAGTTGGTACCGATACAAACGTTTTGCACCTTCCGAGATTCGCCTCCGTTCTGCCCTCGATAAAAAGCGAATCGACAAGCTTCAGTGTGATTCTGCCGAAAAAAGTTTTGATGCCTCAAAAAACTTGAGCCAGCCGGTCCTATTAGGATCGGCGTAATTGACGCCCAAAACAACTCTGCAGACTCCGCCCCATCGCGCCAGAGCCTGAAGTGTTTCTATGCGAACGCCCAAGGCCTACTCAGTAAAATTCCTGAACTTCGTCTTCGACACGCTGCTCGACGCTTCGACATGATAGCTGTGACTGAGAGATATTTATCATCTTCCGTTTCAGACGCCGAAATTTCACTTCTGGTATGATTGTCATTCGGAAAGATCGTCCCACCAAGGGTGGTGGAGTTCTTTTGTACCATAACTCCTCACTCCACTGTGAACCACTATCTCACATTCATCTGCAAACCATAGATTCACTGTGGTGCCGCTTGCAGCTCAGAAACAGTGACTCTGCTCTACTGGCTGTGATCTACCGCCCACCAAATGCTCAACCTGTTGCTGATGTCAACCTATTACACTCCTTGCGATTCGCCTTATCAATGCAACATAGTCACGTCTTGTTGATGGAAGATTTCAATTCACCCAGTTTGACTGTTGAACCCTCCCGCGATACTTTTGCTTGGGAGCTGCATGAACTGATAGGAAGTCACCCTTTGTACAATCACGTGACTGAACCGACACGTTTTCGTGGAACTGACACGCCTTCTCTATTGGACCTCTTACTGACGAATGAGGAGTTGATGATTGAGGAAATCTCGAGTGAAACTCCGTTAGGCAAAAGCGACCATATAGTTTTAACTTTTGACTTTGTGTGCTATGCTAACTACCTCAACCATGAGGGCTCTCAGTTACGGACGGTCACTGACTACGGCATTTTCTATGACGTTGTAGCCGCCAATAGCTTCGATTTCATGTCAGAGGACGGTCCGGATCCAGCTTGGCAAAATTTTGTTACCAAGTGGCACCAGATGCTAGAGCTTTCTTCAGTCTCAAAACCCGTCTTGCGAAAAACCACCGACACATTCATTCGGAGCAGAACTCGTAAATGGATGTGCCGCAGAAATGCCGCGTGGACTGAGTTCAAACTGACACAACTGCCAAATGATTGGGAGTGTTACAGAAAATTACGAAATCATTGCACGGGACTGGTGCGCCAGGATAAATTTGATTATCAAAGTAAACTCACCGGTCAATTCCTGGAAAACAATAAGCTCTTGTACAAATTTATCAACAATAAACGGAAGGTTCAGACTGGTATCCCTTCACTTACCACCAGTATAGGTTCCACGACGACATCAAAGGATGCAGCAAATGTTTTAAGATCACATTACATGCCGATTTTCCAAAACCCGTCTCTAATTTTCCCTATGCTTTTGGCCCCATCATCTCAACCTTGTTGTATTATGTTTTCTGCCAGCAAAGTTCGAGAAAAAATCATGCAACTTCGGCTCAACTCATCACCGAGTATCGACTGTATCAACCGAAAACATTGTGCGCAGTTGCCGATCAACTTTGCGAACCGCTCGCAACATATTTCCAAAAATTGATGGATAACTCTGAAGTCTCTACTGGTTGGAAGGAAGGTATCATCACTCCCATTTTCAAAGGAGGAAGGCGTAGTGATCCTGCCAATTACCGTCCAGTCACACTTCTCCCAGTGTTATCCAAGGTGATGAAAGCCATTGTTGCCGATGAAATTATGGCTTTTGTGAATAGTTCCTATTTCATCGCTCAGAACAACATGGATTTTGTAAAGGGCATTCTTGTACCACTAATTTGCTTTTAGCCAGAGACTACTGGACTAAAGCTGCTGACGAAGGTCAAGGTGTGGACGTCATTTACTTGGATTTCTCTATGGCATTTGACCGAGTTGACCATGCGATATTGCTTAACAAGCTGCAAGCATTAGGCATTCCACCCGTGTTGCTGTCCTGGGTTGCTGCATTCCTACGTTCGCGAAACCTTCGGGTGCGTGTTAAACAGACCCTTTCAGAGCCATTCCAACTTCAGTGTGGAGTACCTCAGGGTTCCGTTCTTGGCCCGCGTTTATTTTTGATATTTATTAACGACATTGGTGGGTACGTCGAATCACCATTTCTCCTTTTCGCGGATGATATCAAGATTTGGCGGGTCGTCAACACACCCAGCGATACAAGGAAACTTCAATTCGACCTGGATTAATTACACGCATGGTCTACGATCAATCGCTTACCATTCAACGCAGACAAATGCCACGCATTACGCATTCGTCTCCCTGGCGACCCTGGCTATAATCTGGGTGGCAAGATGCTCGCTGTCACGATGCAGGAAAAAGATCTTGGGGTGATTATACAAAATGACTTGGGCTGCTCTGCTCAGTGTAGTAGAGCTTCAACCGTGGTAAATAGAAACTTTGGGCTTTTAAAGCGTGCGTTCGGAACAATCGAACCATATCTCTTTTCGTTTCTTCTTCAGGCGTACATCAGGGCACATTAGGAGTATGTTGTCTCCGTCTGAAACCCATGGTTGAGAAATACAGGCGTCCATCCTGATTCACCGTTTGGGTACCACACGAGAAGAGCAAATCCGTGATGAGCAAATTGGGTTTTGTACCGGCCGAGTGTGTAATGATGAAATTTTCACACCCCGTCAGTTACTGGAGCAACGCCACGCGTTTTGTAGACCAACTATCGTTGTATTCCTTGATATCTGAGCGGCATTCGATTCAATCGATCGCGAAAGTCTTTGGAACTGTCTGCTGAGACATGGAGTGCCCTGATCTAGACAAATTGTCGCACAATTAGAGACTGCACGTGGGCTGAGATACTGTCAGGTTGCCCAGGCCTAGACCGATATGATATAATGATATTATATTTGTACCGCTTCGGCTGTACAAATACAAACAAACTCTCAGAGATATGTCTCAGAACCGTGTTCATCGGCTTTCTTGTTATTGGCACAGTCTTAGAGTACTTTATTAATTTTGTATGATGACAAATGTAGTGGGTGCCAAGGATGAATTTGCTAAATGACAATGATTTCATAAGTGCTAAAGTTCCCCAATTCCCATCTTATAGAATTTCATTTTGTCATGTTTGTATTTTAGTTACGCATTCAGTATTTGCTACCGTTGTAATCTGTCCACGAAAATGATAGCACTGAAGGCTATGAGGAATCTATTATGGTATGGTATGGTATGAAAGCACAAGCCTGATCCAGGCAAAGTGCCGCACAGTCAGAGACTGCACGTGCGCCAAGTCACTGTCAGGTTGCCCAGGCCTAGACATATATGAGGGGAAAATAGAAATAGAAATGGTAGTGAGACTCCAGCGAGTTTCAGCATGCAGCTCACTACCGTTGGTCAATCAATTTAGCACGATGTTATCCGTACAACACAGAAATGCTGCACGATTGCACATCCGTGCAATCTATTATACTGATGTTCCTCCCCCATTTCACAAAATTTGTGTAAATGTATAATTCATTCATGGTGCAGACACCTCTGCCAAACTCCCTGTCTAGTTTCACCTACAAATTCCTTCCCCATCTATTAAGTTTTTGTGATATTTTTGTTATTTCCATCGACATAAATGAAAAACGAAGCCTGGAATTTAGCGAGTGCCGCGCTGTCGGGTTGTATTCACGATGTCATACACGGTCTACGTTTATCCTTGCGTTATTATTATTATATTTGCACAATCTGATACAGATATAGTGCCGTTCAACATGAACAATGAGATGTACAAAGCGAGAAGGGGGGTACAAAGCGTTTTCATCGGCATCGTTGAACGTAGGCATGATACTACCCGGTTTCCTACACCGAAGTAGGGGAGATTTCGTTTAGGGGGTCCCACCCCGAGCCCTTAACCACAAGGCAGTGGAGCAAGAGAGGTTCGCACCTATCGGTGGCCGGTGACCGACAAAGCGGTTCATACGCCCTTTTCTGGGAATTTCCAGTTCGAAGCCCGATAACTCAGTTGATAGGTTGGTGACTTCAGTTTTTGCCTGTGCACCATACAATGTCCTTGGATAGGACAAGGGGCAGTGACTTTTGAGCGGCGAGTCACATCCGCCGCGTCGTGATGTCATCATTGGATTTTTGTGGCTTTTTATAGGGAGAACGCTTGCCAGGCGAAAACCCACCACACCCTCAGACACCACCGCCGAACCTTTCGCTGAGCTCGGAGAACCGAGCCCACCCAGCTGGCACCACGTGGAGGTATTTCGGCAAGCCAGCCTTGCGTAATCAGCAATTTCTGATTGCGTCTGGGACTATCTATTGTCAATACCCTATGCAATCATTAGCCGTGTATCTGTGCGGTGCAGTGGTCATATATGACGTTTAATTACTTATTAAGCCGGTTTACAGGCAAGGATAATGACTTCAACCCATAACCATATCTACCTGACACTGCTTTATCCCGAACCTAGGAGAAAATCGTGAAAGGTGGTATTGAGAGTGTTGAGGAACTATTATTATTTTCCTCAAAAACTCAGTATAACTTATACCTCATCATAATTTATGATTCTCGATTCTGATTGGTCCATTTTGTCGGCCATAATGATTAAGTGTATAAATACACACAAGCGGCAGCCTAATGGCTTTTTGGTCAGAGACGGTAACGCTCTTTCTCTGAACGGCCTGCCTTTGTTCTTGCTACGCGTAGTGTTGGGTTACTTAGTCAATCGTGACTAATAGCATAAAGGTTTTCAGTGTTAAACATTTTGGGTAATTAATACTTGGGTTCTACTCGGGTAATATCTAACATTATTGGCGACGGGGATGGGATCGAATGAATCCATCCGAATCTGCGCCGATTTTTCAACTGGTTTGAATGCCGTTTTGGAAACTCACCACTATCCATTATCGGTCGCAGATGATTTGTTCACAATGTTCAATGGTGGTAAGTACTTCGCAAAGCTCGACCTGGCTGACGCCTATCTACAGATCGAAGTTGCACCTGATTCACGAGAACTGCTAACGATCAATACTCACAAAGGATTGTTCCAGTATCAGCGTCTTCCTTTTGGTGTGAAGACTGCTCCAACCGTTTGCCAACAACTGATGGACACCATTATGTCTGGCATCCCAGGTGTGGCCGCATACCTGGACAATCTACTCATTGTCGGCTCCTCCGAAGAAGAACTCGATGGTTGCATCAACGAGAAGTTAAAACGGATTGCTGAAAGTGGTTTACGCCTTCGTCGAGAGAAATGCCAGTTCTATATGATCAGAGTGGACGCCACCCTGACCCTGGCAACATACAATCAATCCAGCAGATGCCGGCCCCGAAAGATGTTGCATCACTGCGACCATTCCTTGGTTTGATCAGTTATTACAGCGCATTCCTGCCATCACTCCATACTGTGCGTCCACCGCTCAATCGACTTCTTCAAAAAGATGTCCCATGGAATTGGTCACGAGAATGCGAAACAGCTTTTATGAAGCTAAAATCACTGTTAACATCTAACATGTTACTGACGCATTACGATTCAAAACTGCCGATCGTCGTGGCCGCCGATGCATCTGGATATGGTGTTGGTGCTGTAATTCTTCACAAGTTTCCCGATGGAAACGAAAAGGCGATTATGCATGCTTCACGATCATTGACTCCAGCCGAACGCAACTATGGTCCAATCGAAAAAGAAGCATTAGCTCTGATCTTCGCGGCCAAACGATTCCACAAGTTGATCTATGGTCGTCACTTTACGTTGCTATCCGACCACAAGCCTTTGATTTCGATATTCAGCTCGAGAAAAGGTATACCAGCACATTCTGCAAACCGGTTACAACGATGGTCTCTCATACTAATGGGATACGATTTCGATATACAATATCGCGGTTCCGAAGATTTTGGTCAAGCGGACGCGCTGTCCCGCCTAATCCCGGTTCGAGATCAACCAGACGAGGATACAGTCATTGCATTCGTCTCCATCGAGCAAGCTATGCAGCGACAATTTGATGACGCAGTGCGGGGATTGCCTGTCAAAGCTGAGGACATTAAACAATGTACGCAATCAGACGAAACTTTGTTGCAAGCAATCACCTATACTCACTGTGGTTGGCCGAAAGTTACGCCTGCTGGGGAACTATCGCAATTCTACTAAAGACGTGAATCGCTTTCAATTATTGACGAGTGCCTAATGTTCAATGATCGCGTTGTTGTTCCAAAGAATCTACGCAATCGTGTCCTTCGACAATTCCACAATGGGCACCCAGGCATTCAACGCATGAAGGCGATCGCTCGAAGTTTCGCTTATTGGCCTGGTATGGACACAGATATTGATCTATTCGTCAAGTCATGCCGTCAATGTCAGCAGGCAGCCAAGATGCCAAACCGTGTACCAATTGCACCATGGCCTACGCCAGAAAAACCGTGGCAACGAATTCATGTCGATTTCGCTGGTCCAATAAACGGGGTCATGTACCTCGTCGTGGTCGATTCTTACTCAAGATGGCCCGAAATAATCGAGATGTCATCTGCAACATCCTGCAACACGATCAGCGCACTGCGTCGTTTGTTTGGTCAGCATGGATTGCCAGAAACACTCGTGTCCGATAATGGCTCGCAATTCACTTCGGACGTTTTCGCCAAATTTTGCCGCCAGAACAATGTGTCACATCTACGATCGCCGCCTTACCATCCTCAGTCAAATGGCCAGACCGAACGCTTCGTCGACACATTCAAACATGCTCTTCTGAAATCACGTGGGGAGGGGACATCCGTCGATAGTCTTCAACGTTTTCTGCTGGTTTACAGAACTACACCGAACGAGACGTTGCCTAGCCGCAAAACCTTCGCCGAAGCACTCATGGGCAGGAAACTACGCACTTGGAACAATGCTATGCTGCCCAAGTCAACCAAACCGCCGCTCAAGCAGAATCAACAGTCGTGTTTCGAACCAGGAACTGCCGTCCACGTATGAGACTACAGAACATCAAGTCCACCGTGGATCGACGGTAACATCATCCGTCGCAGAGGCAGTGTATTGTTCGATGTCAAAGTTGGAAAAGTTGTCGTGACACGACACAGAAATCAGTTACGCCTGAGATCCGCAACCTCCGATATGCTCGTCGAGATCCGGATACCACAGGACATACTGAATGAAACATTCAACCTTCCAACACCAAGTGAATGTATCACGACTGAAATACCGACTGACCGAAGTCTGCAACCACGTCGCTGGACAACCAGACAAAGAAAACCCGTGAAACCGTTACAGGTCAATCCACGCCAGTCCCGGTATTGAGAATCTCAAAAGGGGAGGTGTTGAGGAACTATTATTATTTTCCTCAAAAACTCAGTATAACTTATACCTCATTATAATTTATGATTCTCGATTCTGATTGGTCCATTTTGTCGGCCATAATGATTCAGTGTAAGAGTGTTCAATTTCTCCATTTTTGTTCAATATTGTAAGTGAAGCTATAATGCATGCATTTAATGCAGACATACCGACACCGGGCATTCAGATATGTCGCGATAAGGAACATTTTGATGTAGATTATGCCGACGATGTAGTTCTACTCCGATTTCCATAAGGATGCTCAGTCTACTTTAGACCGACTAGTTAGTGTCACAGCATCCTTCGGTATGCGCTTTGCACCCTCCAAGTGCAAAGTTCTGTTAAAGGATACTGCTCGAATCTTGACTCGGAAGGGTGTTGTAAGAATGACCAGACTCTGACTTGGCCCAAGCTGCGGTTGGTGCGAACCGTCTTCCATTTTGGGGTCTAAGAGATCGAAATTCACAGTGGCTTCTTACTCTTAGAGATATGGCTCAAAATCGTGTTCAGTAGCGGTCTTGTTATAAACATATTGGAGTGTTTTATTAATCTATGGTGTCAAGTGAATTGGCTAGAAAAGCTTGTTATGAGGTGCGACAGTAAAAGCCTCAAGTATGCTACCATGCTGATGTTGCTTGGATGTATGTTTGATTCCAGGTGTAGGCACCTCATCCCAGCCTGTCTGTGCTTAATCCTTTTTAGGTTCAGTAGCTTTTCAGGCTCTACCCTTCCCCTTTTGAATTTTTTACTATATTATGACTGTGCTATACTTGCATGCATCTAAGCTTGTGACAGGATTCATCGTAACCGCCGTTTCGCATCTCGCACTGGGCGGTCTAGCTCCAAGGAGGTATGTCTCTATAGGAGCTCATTCATTCTATCACTTGCAGCCTGCCGCAACCCCCTCATATCTGTCTAGGCCTGGGCAACCTGATGGTGTTTTAGCCCACATGCAGTCTTTGACTATGCGGCACGTATGTATGTATGAAAGCACAAGCCTGATCCAGGCAAAGTGCCGCACAGTCCGAGACTGCACGTGGGCTAAGATACTGCCAGGTTGCCCAGGCCTAGACAGATATGAGGAAGATAAAGAAAAGGAAATGGTAGTGAGACTCCAGCCTGTTTCAACATGCAGCTCACTACCTCTGGCCAATCAATTTAGCACGGTGTTAGCCGCACAGCACAAAATACTGCACGATTGCACATCCGTGTGCGGCACGTAGCCTGGATCAGGCTTGTGCTTTCATACCATACCTGCCGCGTATGATAAATTACAATAGAGAAAATATCCACTCAGGTTTTTCCTAAATCATATACAACAATATTTCAAACATCAACTCAGTGTGAAGGACGATTATTTGTTAATATTATCCAATTATCCTAAACTCTCTTAATATATTTAACTTATAATTTCTAAGGTGGACCAATGTTCAGGCCAAACGATTCAATCTTTACTAGAATCGTAGACCTAAACAAAAAGACCAGAGTTCACATAATCTTTTTTTGCGCTTCGCTAAAAGCTGCCTTTTATCTTGCTTCAACTATGTACTGACCGAATGTGGTTTTATTTCTCTGCTAATTCAACTATCTAAACATTGCCACCGGATTATTTTTACCTGCCAGTATCCCGTATCATAAAGGTATTCTCAAATCTTTTCCCCATTTTTATTGCAGTATCCCAATGCCATACACAACGGGTGATTTGTCGGTCCTCTTATTTGTACCAAACTTGTTAGGTACGTTTTATTTGAAACACGCTATCCATGATTCTCAATTCGTTGTTCGTTCGTTACAGTTGTGTTGAATGTGATCAAGGGTTTTTAATGATAATGATCTTCAGTTTTAACGCCGATCGTGAAGGTATTATTTCATTTAGAACCACATCTATAATCACGCTCTGTCCATTTTGGTGCTACATGCTGCCTGACTGCAGGCGTTTGTCTGAGTGCCATGAAATCATATTGCCCAAACAATATCTTGTTATGAACCCTATATCACACAATACACTGTGACAAGTGAGTGACATGGACGTGTCATTGTACAGTACTTCTGAACTGTATAGGCCACACCGTGCTACATTGATTTGTCCACGGTACTGAGCTGCATGAGAAAACACGCTGGAATCTTACTGCCATTTGTCCAGGCCCTGTGCAACCTGGCACTATCTATGCAGCGTTTGACTGCGCCCCACTTGCCATAGATCCAGGCTTGTGCTTATATAGATATAATCAGTAGTGATGGCTAAAACGTTGCACGCACTGCGCATGTGATGTGATATCATTGGACTGTTCAAACCAAGAAATAACGAATTAATGATGGTAAAATTAGTAACGAGGATCGCGCGTCTGTGTAAACCAATTTACCACATTCAGCCTCCTTTATTCACCACGCTATTTGCTACATCTATTAAGAGAAATAATTTCCTGTTTCAGGGTATGGACGAATTGTCACTTTGTTATATGCCTGCTGGTACATGCGGACTGCTTGCTGGCCAGCAATACTATCCTACGGAATCTCCGGGATCTTGGATGCATTCGATGGCTATGCAGCCCGCCGACTAAATCAAAGTAATTGTTGCATTACCGTTACTCCTTACATCAGGTACTCGCTTTGGTGCTATGCTGGACATGCTGGTTGATCGGTGTGCCACCATGTGTCTTATCACCTGTTTGGCAACCTTCTATCCTGATTACTCCTTTTTGTTCCAACTAAGTATGATAATTGACGTGACGAGTCATTGGTTTCATATGCACACGTAGGTTTAATCATGCGCTCATCCATGGTAATTTAGATCCATTTCGGGCGGCGCTCAATCACATAAGGCTATCAAGTTAGAAGGAAATGTTATTCTGCGGTGGTATTATCACAATAGGGTATGTGAGTGCAGAGATCACTTCTATTTTCACCATTTCAGATTGTCCTTTTCCTCATGTGTGCTGGAAACGAGTTATTTTACAGTGCTCTATACGTGCACCATTTTATCAAACAGCCAACTGGTGAGTTACAGAACATTCGTATCGATACGACCGATTTTGTTCGCTCATTTTTATTATTACTGCGTTTTTATAGTTCTCCACATTGAGCCATTTTACTGGATAGCATGCCTCATGGCTCCAATAGCGTTTGCGAAATCTTTCATCAGTGTAATTCAGTTATTCGCTGCTGCTGCAAATTTGGCCCGGCTAGATGGTGAAGAAAGGTCTAAGGCTAAGCGAAGTTGACATTTGAATCTCTTTTTCGACGTGATATGCTTGCATTTTTTGTGATTTTAAATTTGGAATGTCGCTTATTGAAGCATTGTATTCTCAAACCAAAAATAAAAATACACGAATATCTTACTTTTGTAACAACGATTGAGGTAATGTCATCATCATCATCATGAAGCACAAGTCTGGAGCCAGACAAAGTGCGTATTTCCACGCACGAATTGCATCCGTTGGCCTAGGAATTCTGCACTACACCTCGTCAATACAGCATATGCCGTGGGGTAGCAAACCCTCATCTGAATGCGCGAAGACTTTTTTTAAAACTAGCGCAATCATCCGTACGCATCGGGAAGCAGAATACAGTTTTCCATCATGCCCGTGCCGCTTGGGAACAAGAATTGTATACATCAGTAGATGGTTCCCTGTTCAGATCTCTCAAGCAATGCCCACAGTAGAACTACTGGATCCGCGATAACCAATGCGTATTCTCCCCGCCTCTTCATACAGATGTTACACATGCGATGCGGCCTTATGATTAGGAAGAGGACCATTACCGGAGGGTGTTGATTACCATTGAGAATGTGGCGCTCCGGAGATCTTAAAACATCTACTACAAAACTGTGCATTAACCCACGATGTGAGATGCCGGCGACAACGAAATTTGCAAACTTCACAAACTTTTTCTTCGTCACGGAGTAGAATCTTTGTATTAGGTGCATGTACCGCTCCAATCAAGCTAATGTAAACCTGACTTAATTACTGTGAAGAACGGGATTGTATTTATATTGGACGTGCAAGTTTGGGATCTAGGGCTGGGTCATTCCACTTAGGAACGTAAACAAAGCAAGTCCAACACACAAGAAGTCAACAAGTATATCGCAAACATGTTACAAAAGATGGGTTATAAAGTGGATCGTATTTTACTAGCGTTCAACAAATTGCTTTAGTGGAAAAGTTTTGAAATTCTGCAGCATTGCGGTTTTACTAAACGGAATATTGGCGACGTTTGTGTGTGGACTATCTGGCTCACTTAAAATCTATGATTGCTAATTAATTGAAACTCATACATTTTGAACAGATTGATTTTGTTGTTTTCAACGCCGGGCGTTGTCCTTCAATAGCGTCGGTTTTGTAAGCTCATCCTCTGAGCGACCGATTTCATGAAATAAGTGTAATAGGCCAAAGAGATAGAGTTCAAGTTGGATTGGCGCACAGCTCTGCATGCAATGAATTCCATTAATTGCTATGTATGCAGGCGCGATCAACTAGCCTGTTAGCATAAACAGAACAATCTAGGACAATACATTATTCGTGTAAACACATGCACATCCTAAAATGCATTTAAGCTTATCCAGTCAGTGATGCTACCGAAAAAAACGAGCTCACGAACAACTTGGTCGTCGACTTACACAAAAGGGATAACAAAAACTGAAAAAGCAATGTGCGTTACGGTTTGTATATATCAAAGTTACGTCCAAAGGGATAATTAGAATTTCGATTAAAGCTCGCACCTGAGTTACATGTGCATGATGTATGAGCCTATCATAAACTGCATGCACTACAATAATGTGTCCAAGAATGTAGAAGAAAGATCACCGATGGAAGATTTATCGCGGTAGCTAAAACGTGCACGAAGGTACAGCGGAAGCAATCACGAAACACGAGTCAACGGGAAGTGTGTATCAAGGTCAATTGTTAGATACAGTCAAACAATGTTACACGCAAAGGGGCAAACATGCGCTCAGTTTTCCCAGACTGGAATATATGGTACATGGAAAATAGCGATTAGGCTTTAGTGTTTGTGTATACAGCTCTGCATCGGCAGCAAATAAATTTAGCACAGAATGCTCCAATTCGCATAAAAAGGATTTCGAGGATAAGGCACACAAATGATGCGTGACGACATGCAAGGATTACCGCGTGGTTTGTATCGGACAGGCATCTGTTGTACACTTCACTTGCAAAAAAGACCATAGAAAACAAATCACATCAACGCAGTTTCTGTAAATATATTGGATTAAGCCATTTATTATATTTGCATAATCTGATACAGATATAGTGCCGTTCAACATAAACAATGAGATGTATAAAGCGAGAAGTGGGGTACAAAGCGTTGTCATCGGCATCGTTGAACGTAGGCATGATACTACCCGGTTGCCTACACCGAAGTAGGATTAAGCCATACCTGAACATTTAGACGCGGCATGGGGCTAATATCGTAGGTGTAGGACCGTATATAGAAGAGTTTACAAAAAAGACTGGCATGCTTTAACCTTCTAATTTTAAAAGCATGTGCGATTGTAAACATGGTTTTATCATACGTTCAGATATTCGACAAATGGTAATATCACCACGTTACGACTAAGAGCAGTGGTCTACTTAAGCAGCACAAACGCACATAATTTACTCAAATGAGTAGAAGAACAATGTACGAAATATCAATTTTTGAAAGGAAAACCACCACCACCTGTAGCTTATCGCGATATGTTCAAGCTGCGCCCAAGTCAGGACCGTTTCTAGCATACCCAATGGTCACATCAACGTATTTGAGACGGAAAGTTGAGGGCGGCTGTTGAACAGTACGAGTAATTTGAAAATAAGAATGGGAAGAGAATCACACTTTGAATAACTTTCACAGTTGTGAGAAAAGAACGTAGTCCGTTGACTTCTACGTATTGTGATCAATCCCTAAAGTATCCACATATCCAGCTCAGAAACATGTATGTTATAAGCTGCTTTCAGCAGTTCTACACCTTGTTTGAAGCTTCAGCTGATAAACATAATCATAAGTACTCAAGCTTCATAAAATGTACATTGATTTGAGTATTGCAACAATAAGTCATTTACATGGAAAATTTTATTATTTACACATTAAACATGAGTAATAAGATGCGTAAAATGCCTCAGATGAGTTCCGGGTCAACGTAGCAGATGTTTGTCAATAACAACAAATTGTTGGGAGGTAGAAAGGAGCATGGGCTGAGACATGTGAACGAGGATTTATCTTCGGCAATATTGACAACGACAATGAAGCCATGCACTGGCGCTTCTGGTATATTGTTCACTTCGGTGGCTTGTGAGATGGCCAACAAATGATTTTTGAGTTCCCGATTCAATGCAACCGGCACTGGCTTGCGCCAAGACTCTTCCTCGTCTTCATGCGTTCCATGGGGCAGAAGCGCGTCGGGAATTGAAGCGCTACCGATTTTGTATATGGAATACTGATAAGAGGACGAATAATTAGTCAAGGATAGCCTAATACAACGAAATCACGTATTTGTAAAAATAGATGATTATATCATCATCATCATGAAGCACAAGTCTGAAGCCAAAGTGCCAAGCAATATGAAGCAGGAAAAGCAGATAAGCAAGCGCGTGGAAAAAGGAAAGCAGGCAAGCGGAATACGCAAAAGCAAATGCACAAAAAGCAGCTTGCTTTGTAGTTTCACTGCATGTGATTTTTTGTTTTTATGTAAAATAATACCGAATAAAAAATTACGACACATAATAAAATACACTGGCGCCATTGACTTCGGTTTGTAGCCATATCGCGTAAGGTTTCCAGCCAACTATTAGGTGGAGCTTTTGGACCCCACCCAGGCAAAAGAATACGTCCAACTGAGCCTAGCGCTACGGTGAGTTTCTTCATCCCAACGCGCCACGTCATGGACTGGCCACCCGATCTTTTCTCCCAGCTTCTGTCAGGCTCTGCGAATAAGGCGCGGTACGGTAAACGGTGAGTAGGCATTCTTAAAACATGTCCTAACCATCGCAAGCGAGCAAGCATCAGCATTTCTCTCAGTCCGTGGCCACCTGGTCCTAACACCCGCTTGCAGACATCTATATTTGTAACACGATGCTGCCACCGAATGCGAGCAATTCTACGCAGGCAACGGGTATCAAAAACCGAAAGCCGACGGACATCTTCCGCTCGGATAGACCAGGTTTCGCAGCCATAAAGGAGTGTAGCACGCACCACTGCGTTGTACACTCGGCCTTTAGTATGGAGTGAAACATCGCGTCGACGCCACAGGTGGCGAAGGTTAACAAACGCTGGACCCGCTTTGCGAACACGATGTGAGATCTCGTCTTTGACACAACCTCCAGAGGAGATACAACTGCCAAGGTAAACAAAGCTGTCGGCCAATTCAAGATTGACATGGCACACAGTTAGGTTTGGAAGAGAGCCGCTCCAATCCTGGGTAAGTGTTTTACACTTGTTAGGCGCAAAGCACATGCCATACCTTGAAGCTTCAAGTGCCAGGCGGTCCAGGGCTTGTTGCATTATATGAGGGTCATCTCCCAGAAGTGCGATGTCATCGGCATACTCTAGATCGGTCGCTCGCTCACCCGGAAGAAGTTCAACACCTGTGCCCACCAGGCCAGCTAAAGCTTTTCTCAGGACATCGTCGATCGCGAAGTTAAAAAGTAACGGCGGAGCTAGGGCAGCCCTACCGCCACCCCCCGCTGGAGATATTGAACGAGGATGACAATTGTCCGTACGCTCGAACCCTGCCCGAAGTTTGGCAATATAATGCTTTCAAGATCCAAACATACTTCTCGGGCACTCCATGTCTCAGTAGACAGTTCCAAAGACTTTCACGATCGATTGAATCGAATGCCGCTCGGATGTCAAGGAATACCACGATAGTTGGTTTACGAAAAGTGTGGCGTTGCTCCAGTAACTGACGGAGTGTGAAAATTTGATCTATGCACCCTCGGCCGGCACGAAACCCAGTTTGCTCCTCACGGATTTGCTCTTCCCGTTTGGTACTCAATCGGTGAAGCAGAATGGACGCCAGTATTTTAGGAGCTACTGAAATGAGACTGATACCCCGATGATTTTCACAGGAATCGCGCCGTCCCTTTTTGAAAATCGGAGCAATTACTGATTCTCCCCAAGGGATCGGAACGCGTTCCTCAGCCCATATGTTGGCGAACAGCGCTTGAAGTTCGCGAACTAAAGCGAAACCGCCATCTTTGAACAATGACGGAAGCAAAGCATCAGCACCTGATGCCCGATGGCGCTTAAGGCTCCGGACTACACTGTAAATCTCTGATTGAGTCGGAGCCTCAAGAGAAATCGACCATGGGGTACAGTGTTCCGTATTCTCGAAATCAGTGGGTGCAGAAGGCCAGTTAAACTGTGCTTCAAAATGTTCTGCCCATCGCTCCATGCGTCTGTGCATGTTAAAAACTGGCAAACCATCTGCTTCACGTATCAACTCACTGATGCCTGGTCGCCCGCTTCCAGTTGTTCTGATGAGTTGGAACAATTTTCTGAAATTGCCTACAGCTGCCGCAGATTCCATTTCCGTAGCCTTAGAACTCCACCAACTTTCCCTGTCGGTTCTCAAACTGGCAACCAGTTTACGTTTAATAAGCCTTCGTGACGCATCATGTATGCTATCAGCAGAAAGCAACCGACGTTGGTCCATTAATTGGAGAGAATTCGCAGAAACCCAGTGCTGAGCTACACGGGAAGTCAACCCACAACTATCCAACGCGGCTGTTTCCAAGGAGGTTTGAATCCCACTCCATTGGTCATCGATACTATTTTGGGGAACTGTAGACAGATGCAGACTCAAATTGGCCTGAAACCCTCGGAGAACCGGGAGATCGTTAAGCCTAGCAACATTCAACTGCCGTGCAACATTTCTACGTTTCCCACCAAAACGCATCGAGAGCTTAGCACAGACTAACGCATGATCGGACTCTAGACAGGTGCCCCAGTAGGAGCGGCAATCTTGCACACTCCCTCGCCAGGAGTAGCTGATAGCAATATGGTCAATTTGCGTGAACAAGGCCGCCGATGGAGATCTCCAAGTGGAGCAGTGGCGCTTCGAATGGCGGAAGTTAGTGCTGGCAAGGTACAGTCTGTGCTCTGAGCACAAGTTAAGCAATCTTTCGCCGTTGTCATTACGATGACAATCGAGACCAAACCGTCCACCCACGAAATGCTCGTTTAAGGATAGACGGCCAACACGTGCATTCATGTCTCCAGCTAGGACAACGATGTCACTCCTCGATGCAAGTCTAATGAGTTCTTGTAATCTTCCATAAAACTCATCCTTGTCAAGTTCAGAGCTACAATTAGTCGGTGCATAGGCAGCAACCACAAACAGGTCGCGGGATTGGTTGCGAAATCGGCCTTTTTTGCACGAACCCTGTAGTCTTACTGCACAAAGGCGACTGTCGACTGGGATCCAGTCTAACAGTGCGACCTCAGCTCGCTCACTCAAAACGATTCCGACACCAGCTTGACCAGATACCATGGCATCGTCATCAGTGGACAAACGTAGATAGTGTGACTTACGTAAGTTCGAAGGGTTAGACAATCGTGTAACTGAGCTAGAGTTATGCATGCGTGTTTCCGACAAACAGCACACATCGACGTCGAGGCTATCAAGCGTGCGAGCCAAGGCTGCCTGCTGTCCGATGCTAGCTAAAGTCCGTACATTAAACGCCGCTAATTTGAATGGTACGCGTGGGCGGAAGAACGCTCTGGAGGCATTCGAAGCAGGCAAAATATTCGAAGTGGCTGAATTCGGAAACCTCGATGAACAAGCTGCACTTCTGTCAGGGCTAACCAAAGAACCACAAAACGGAAAACAGTTATTAAAAAAGTTATCATGCAGTGTGAGATCATGTAAAGCATTTTGAGCAGAGAGCAAAGAGCGTGAGAGCACGGGATCTGTCATTTTTACCTTTATTTTCATAATTGCTTGTGGGCGTGATACTACCCGGTTGCCCAGGCCGAAGTAGGGATTATATGGTATAGCTCAAGGTGTGAACTTTTCTAGGTCTTCATCATTTCTGAGCAAGCATGACGATTACTAGGATTGGCATTTCTATTTTACTCGCATCCGCTGATGCTGCAACTGGCTGCGAGGACTGATGGAAAGAGGTTGGCAAGACGAATATAAACGAAGGCTACTGTTTAGTGCTAACGGGCTGTATTACTATAAGGTTCAATATCAAATAGCAAGCTGCAGATAAGTCGGTAAACTGGATTGTGCTGCATAAATGTGAAAAGGAAAGCACACGGTTGACCTCAAAACTCTATAATATCATCAACAAAACGTATTTTGAAGTGATTGGGAGACAACTTTAATAGTTCTCCTTTTCAGACGAGAAAAAAACAACATCAAATTAGAATTTAAACAATAAGATTACATTACAGTCACACGACCATTACCACGTTTTTGGAATCCGTACAGTCTAACGGACTGCATGACACAGTCAAACTTGATTCCAAACATACTCACCTTCGGTCAAGTTGATAAATCTAATAAGGGAATTAGTTCTACTTCCCTCAAACAACAAAAATATTTAATCAAATGTATCCAACATGGTTGCTATCAATAGGATGTTACTCAGAGCAGTTTAAATTTGGCATCGGATGCACGGGCCACGAAATCAAAAAAAATTATGGGAACTTCTCCAAGGTGACACACTACTTTATGCGTCTCAAACCGCCGAACCGACAACACTGGCGTGTATTGACGTACCTCACTTGCTTTCAGCGTGATCTGATGAGGATGCAATCGGCGGCATGGGTTTTCACCGTGAAAATACGCGCAGACTCGAGCATCGCGCTGTCGCGTCCACTGCTCTGAACTACGTGTCACAACTCCCGATGATTTGGGTAGACGAGCGATGGTCACCTCCGACGGAAGATCTTCACGCAAAAATGTCTCGAGGAATCCATCTTCAATCACTAGAACTGTGTCCACCTGGTAATCATTAAACATCGTGAATCTATCACCAAAATCGAGTCTGTAGGTTTGGCCTATTCACAATTGCATTATTGGAAATTATCCTAAAAAGCATGTAATGAAATCTCAAACCCTGGCATGCACACGTCGTGATAGAAAACGTGTACCAAACCGATATTCATTTCGAGTATTTACCAAGCCAAAACACAATGGGTGTTCAAAACGGCCGGGTGCGAGTACAAGGCTAGATGGAAGCTATTCATTGGAATGCCATTGTTTCATTCATCAACAATTTTGAATACAGGCATGATACTAACTCGTTCTCTGCGGTCCCATCCCAGGCGTTCAACACACTGGCTTCACCTACAAGGCGGTGGGAGGAGAGGTGTTCGACCGTCAACGAGCGGAGTGGCTTCGAAACAGGTAAACTTTCATATAAAAACAATGTTGTACATGGGTAGTTATACTGCCATGCCGACGATAAATGACAAATAAAAAATAAGACTGATCGCGCAAACCTAAGTCACCACTCCGCTCGTGTACTACGATGTAGCATGAAGTTTGATGCACGGGCCGAACGCAGCATACAACTACAAATTTATGGATGAAGGCGTTGTGATGGCGGTGGTAACAGACACATTTCTTATGTGTGATCCGATCGCTTGCTATCTAGTTCCGAAACGAAGCCAGCAAAGCAAAAGTATTTATGTCACTGGGAGATAACAACTCAGGAGATAATTTGTTTCATTTGACTCTCAAACTAAAATACTGATGACTAAACGTCTAACGGTGAAATAAGGAACACTGAAATTATTACGTTCACGGAAGGGAACGCTGACCAAGGCTTACCTCGAAAGCAGCAGCAGTGACGCGAATCGCTTGAATTCCATTGCTTTTACCAGAAATATCTGAGGCATCCTTTTTGAAGCCCATCATGTTAATAATGCATCCACTAGTGAAAATTTTATTATCATTTTCCGAGCGTATGTTGACCAGTTCAGCCAATCGATTGACCTATGTTGACGGGAAATAAGTTGCTGTCGGAAAAACGTCAAAACCAATGATACTGCTGAACTGACCGGAAAAAATATCATACCTGTTCTCTGTACAGATTCAGGTTGCTCGCAGGATCAGTGTGACCGAAGCAGAAAACCAAAGGGTCTTCCTCTAGCCCCCAGCCTTCAAGCAAATCATATGGCTTCGATACAGCCATGGCCGCCAATGTTGTTGGTATGCAGACCTGTGTGATGACGAAATTGTTCGTTAGTAAAAACGTGGTCGAGAATACAGAGGACAAAATTGGAGTCAGGATATTGTCGTATATCGTTATGTCTGTTTGTGTTGTACCGTCTTTTTTATATTATAAACTCGTAACCATATATAAAAGCATCCCTTTCCCTTTTTAGCCTTATACTGTATCAACAAGTTGTTTAAAGCCCAAATA
>JACCGJ010017785.1:0-10251 GCA_013407085.1 Atriophallophorus winterbourni
GCAATTAGGCGTCTATGAACTGTTCTCCAGACTGGCACATTTGAGTAGCTTTGGTTGCCCGATCAGTCCAGTCTATTGTGGTCGCCCACCCGAACAGATCTCCGTGTCAGGTCTTCCCATCGGATACAGTGTAAGCTAACACCGATTAGATCTGCAGGGCACATGGAACTACCGCATTTTAATCACATTGGAGATTTGTGCGACAGTTTGCTTTTCGGTTTAAACACTCATCTGATGCCAAAATGATTTTGGTACTTGAATAGCGATCCGTGGCACTTTTACTATCCGACCAGGTGTTTGTGGATTTTGTAAAGATTGGGTTATTAACCCCCTACTTATCTATGATAATGTGACACAGAGATTAGCGTCGTTTGCGGTTTCTTTGGAAAAAAGATTCTCAACCAAGTCGATCTCGAAAATTACTGTTCACCACCAATGAAGAAAAGACCAAAATCCAACTGATCGTGAAATAACGGTTTATTTGAACTCGAAAGTTGCGAAGATAGATTAATTCATAGATCGATGCTTGTAAATGTCGTTCAAAGTCCAAACCAATTAGAGAATCGGGCTGTTTTCATTGGTTAATAGAAGTGTCCATTTTCCGGTCAATCGACTATTCGGGCTGTTTTATTGGTTAGGAGTGGTATCTTATAACGATCGGTATCCTGTGGAAGGGAAGGAAGGTGGATCACAACTACAGCCAAAGATCGATCAATGGAACACTCTTCGAGAGATTGTTCCACCCGAATAAGACTGTTTGATCATTTGAAACGTTTTGCAGCATGAACACATCATGCGCTTTCTATTACCGATATCGACCGAAGAAGACCAATAGAAACAGGTGTCCGGTCACTTAATCGCCAGACATTTAATCCTCAGGGAAGGTATTAAATAGAAGAAGATTTAAGATAAGGAGATATTTAAATGTGTGCAATCATTCTTGAATATGGTACAAGTAGCAAAGTTCGAAGGACATTAATTTACATGCGAAACGAGTTTTGGTTCGAGAAACAATCAAATAATGGCAATATTAATAGGAGATGTAGTAAGTTTGTCACACACAAGTGTAGAGCGAGATTAGTTGCATCTAACGATGATATCGTAGTGGTGTTGCCCGAACGAATAAAGCAGTAGAAGGCTGGCATTATGCATTACAGTCACTCTTTTCTTGACAACATCCCAACATGTGGACATTTCTTAACGGTTTGCGAATGAATTGCCGACAGCAAGTGCTGGGGTTCCTATCAAACAGAAGAAGAAGTATGCTGAGCTATGCGCCTGGACATCTCGAGCAATTCAGCGATCCTCAACTACGGAAAGATTGACGTGCTTAAAATCAGTTGCATATCTATTCTACTAAATAAATTCATCTGAACGTATTGTGCATTCTTCAGAAGTTATCAAACTGGGAATTAAGTGACTTGGGGTTACATGTCCAGGGATTAAGTGTCGGGAATTAAGTGTCTGAAGATTAAGTGTCAATAAACCATAGAAACACCATATGTTGCATGAAGACGTTTGAATTTGTACTATGGTGTCGTTGAGCTTTCTTGGTCCGGTGTTTTGCATGCACGTTGGGTGGTAGAGTGAATTTGTCCCCACGTAGGTTAAGATTGATACACCCATACACGTTCCGGTTCAGTACCCGTATAGATACCCTTTGCGCTACACTATGATCTGTTATTTTTAGGGCATACTGAACGACGTGATACGCCAATGGCCCGAGATGTATTACAAACTGCCGTGCTCCTGGAATGTGCAAGTTTATTTCAACAATTCACCAGCGTGCTGTGAAACAATTTGGCCAATCCGCAATCCAGATGAGTCGAGTTGTTATCGAGATAGTGGACAAATCGCCAACTTAGTTCACTTCAATCAATTGCCAAAGCCAGACGCGATGGGATCCCGCCGAAAGGTTGATTGGTCGAAACCGCGTGATTTTTCAGATCCACTCGACGGTAGGTGATTTCGTATTAAACCCTTTACATTGGTAACAGATACTCAATCGCGTATCTATCAAGGAACTAGAACATGAAGCAAACTAAGTAGATGAGGAAAGATGGGATCCAGACGGGACATCAAAAGCTAAGCATCAACACGCACACAACGGAGGACGATGATCAATTTAGAAAGGTATATGGTTCCCACCAATCCTCAGGTAAAAAGGATTTGACAAAAACCGGAAATGGGAGTATAGTAGACACGCGATCTCATGAGAGAGGTAACCTATCAAATTAAAATGTTTGTCCAGCAGCAGGGTGTTTGATTAATCTTGTATGCGCTGTCAAGTGGAGTGGCTTGCTCGTTATGACAGTAAAACTGCAAGGAAGCTGTCATGATGATGTTGCTGTACTCGTTCACAAGACTTCATTGGATGTGTATGCACCTTGTCCCAGTTTCTCTGTGCTTAATGTCCAGTAGCCTTTTATATCCCACCATCTTCAAAATCATTGTGTCATGGCAGTTAAACATTCTGTACTTGTTACTAATATAGTGCTGTCTTTAGGCCTGCAATGTCTAAGGCCACCGTATGAAAGTAATGCAAGTGACTAAATCTAGAAGCCATTTGACAGTGTGATTTGTACGACATATTTAGCGCACACATCCATCCAGCAAGAAATTAGTGACGGCTTTAATCCAGCACACGTTTATAAACCAGGGATTGGATAAAATATCACTAGGACTGTGTGTAATTCATTCATTCAGTCCTCTCCGTGCCGGGTGGCATATGAGGCGAAGACAACTTCACGCCAGTGGTTCCGGTCTGTCGCTGCTTCCGTTGCCGTCTGCACCGTAAATCCTTGTGCATGTAGTTCGCGTTCCAAAGTTCTGCGCCAAGTTTCCTTGGGCCGTCCCCTTTTTTGTTTACCTTGCGGATGCCAGTGCATGGCTACCTTCGTATGCGAACTGGGATCCATCCTGCAGACATGACCGAACCACGGATCTGTTGTCATCGTTTCCGTAGCAATGTAGGTTTTACGGGATAGGGTTGCTAGCCCTAAGCCCAACCCTCCTCCTTTCTCAGACGGGCTTGGGACCGTCCTTGGCGGAGTATGAAAATAGATGGTGATCTCGCCTCTGAGAGAATCAGCGGCAGTAAATAAAGTAACTAATCTACAAGAAGACGTGTCGGAGATTAGATCATTTGTGCGACCACAACAGACGTTGCTGGGTCCTTCATCACTAATCGGGTAGATAAATATACTCAAAAATGACTGTCTGGAGACAGATACATGAATGCTTAATTGCACCCGGTCAAACGGTGTCCCGGGTCGTAAGTTGTGGAACTACAATGACGAAGTTTTAAGGGGTTCGAGCTCCACCTGAGGAAGATGATGCGCACAGCAGGTAAGTTCAAATAAGCGCGAAACTTGAGTGGATGACTGTCGACCACCGTGATCAAATTTGTGAATATTTCGAAAGATTGGGTACTGATGAGTAGTCACAATCATTAGTAAAATCTTCAAACAAGCATCAAAATACAGTTTCGCTATTATTTTAGCTTTTTCAAACATCCACTTGGTTTTTAAATTTTACTAAACATCAACCACTTATATTTTCAGTTCAAGACCTCCGACAACGTTTCTTGGAAGCCAACCAATATTTCAATAGCATACCACGCCACTGTTTTAAATAAAGTTAAAGCTTGTCCAAGAGCAATTGACATTTCTATCAATATATATTAACATCTAATTGCCAGCTTGTTAAACCCTATCAGTGGGATTCGGTCTAACTCATCTTGAGGTTTACTTGATGGTTTTGATGTCAGAAAAGCCGAAAAGACCGGTGATAACAAACTCACAAGTATTCTGGTTACAAAATGATTGTAGAGGAACGGTTCAACTGACAATCAGAAAACAGAGAACATCAGCAGAGATTGAACGATATGCATTTCATCAATTTAAGTAAAACCAACATTAAATGGCGAGGGTTTGAAGGGAACTTAATGGCAGGGAATCCCTGAGAAAAAGCAGATCAAAGTAATAACCTCAAAGTCCGATGTCATTAGGCGATTCGCATATAAGTAATGCTGGATTGTGTCCTAGATGTGTCGGTAGATAGAATAATAGAAGTTAGTAGGACGATCTACATGACCTGACCGTTACACATCAGGTATAATTGTTTGCAATTTGTAGTCAATAAGCTAAGCTCAACGTAGCAAAATAATCCACCGCAGCTTTGACCACCATCCTATGTTGGTTCCGTGAATCTCACAGTATTTGATGAAATATGATTTTCAATCAGCACGTGATAGACACATTGTGGTGATCTTGTTATCTTTGACGTACAGTTGCACAATGAATTCACATTGTGGTGCATCGAATCTATGAAAATCGTATTCGATTGAGAGCAAAGTCTAAGGAATAAGCAGTTTTTGCACACGAATTTTGTTCCATTATGAATACACGATCGGTCCCAAACATAGTCCAATCAATTGCTAAGAAGCCTTCATGTGAATTACTTGAAAGACAATAAACGAAAGAAGTTGTTAATTTATGAAGTGGGATTCGAACCGCCGATCATCACCATTGTAGTCCCACGCCTTACGACCTGGGCTGCCGTCCACCGTTTGACCGATCGCAATTAAGCATTTATGAACTGTTCTTCAGACTGGCACATTTGAGTAGCTTTGTTTGCCCGACCAGTCCATAAGGAGCCAGCAACATCTGGTGTGGTGGCCCAAACAGACAGACCTCCGTGTCAGGTCTTCACATCGGATACAGTGTAAGCTAACACTGATCAGATCTGATGGGCATAGTTGTTAAATGGATATTTGGGGAATATGTTGTTTATATTTGTGACCACTCATCCGTGCCAAGCCCATCGAACTATTCACAACCGTCGTGATCAACTTTGTGAATAGTTCGATGCGCTTGGCACGGATGAATAGTCACAAATATAAACAACATATAGTCCAAATATCCCTTAACACGTTTCATGCGATTGCTAGAAACAGCGCACTGCGATGCATTCATTTCACTATATCTTCAATGTACCTTGTGCTATCGCCACGAGAGGTTGTGTGTGTGTTGCTCTGACTGTTTACAGCTGGCTGAGGTAAGAAAAGTCGGGACCCACATGAGGTACCCTTCGCATTTGACATCAGACTCTTTTGTTGTAATACGAAGGGACCCACCGGTGGGTCCCCTGGTAAATCTTGTTATTGTTTTTGTGTTTGACATTTATTCTCATTATTTTACAGAAGATGATTGTTTAAACCGAAAAGCAAACTGTCGCACAAATCTCCAACGTGATTAAAATGCGGTAGTTCCATTTGGTATTGTAGATTATTTAAACAATGCCCATTAGATCAAATCGGTGTTAGCTTACACTGTATCTGATGGGAAGACCTGACACGGAGATCTGTTCGGTTGGGCGACCACAACAGATGTAGCTGGCTCCTTCTAGACTGGTCGAGCAAAGAAAGCTACTCGAATGTGCCAGTCTGGAGAACAGTTCATAAACGCTTAATTGCGATCGGTCAAACGGTTGACGGTAGCCCGGGTTGGTAAGGCGTGGGACTACAATGGTGATGGTCGGGGGTTCGAATCCCACCCGAAGCGAAAGGATATGCACTGCTGATAAGTTCAAATAAGAGCGAAACTCGAGTCCAGTGCTTCCATTATAAACCGTCGTGATCAACTTTGTGAATAGTTGGCTTGGGCTTGGAACGGATGAATAGTCACAAACATAAACAACATATTCTCCAAATATCCCTTACACTTATGAAGTTTCCAGGATAGGAAGCTACCTGGCTTTGATGAAAAGCTAGTGATTTAGAAAAGATTGCTGCTTGATCTGGAAACCACGTGCAGTGTTCGAATTTTCTTGAATCAGGTTCAGGATTTCTTGCTTAATCTAGAAACCACGTCAACCGAACTTTGCGGGATCAACTACATAGCCGTCGAGCTATTTCACCAATAGATCTTGCGCAGAAAGTATCGATAACAAACGGGAATCGTTCGGTCCTACATGTCAAACGATTGATACTACTCATTTGTGGATCCCAACTGGGCTGTGATTATCTCCGGTTTCTTTTACAGAAGATGATGTGGGTAATTTCACGATTTTCGTTGTCCTGGAGTTAAACTGCTCTTGTGCTGTGCATTCATCCAAAAGCTCGTTATTAGCAGTCATCACCACAATACTATCTCAGATTTAACCTGTTCCAGTCTTTAACTATCGAGATTCTAGTAAGTTACCAAATGGTCAAGCAAGAGATGGAACGAAGCAAAGGGCTGATTGGGCGTGAAAGACTCCATTTACCACAGGCAAAGATCCGCCCTGTGACACATGGCTGTTGAAGTCACAAGATGTACGAGCACTAGAGGTGTTCGACCACTGGCGCCACAGGTTAATTTTGGACGTCCGATATACTGACCGATCGGAAGAGGTGCTTTGGAATTCAACGTCGCCCATGAAACTCGTGCTCAGCCGTAAACCTACACGCAATTATCGACGTCTTCAAATGAACCCGTAGCGGTCCACTATGAACGATGTGCATGCCCTCGGAGTGTTTACAGTCTGCGGCGTCAAAAGATGGGAACATGGTTGGATAAAGAATCTGGTGTGATCCGGGAAACTGGTGAAACCGTCTAATCCACCCGCAGAAAAGTAAGAGGCAAAGTTGACGTCGATATAGTGACACCCTATCCAATCGGAGAAAGCGAATCATATCTCCAGCTTGGTGCTAACGAACCCCGAAATACGCACTGACCCCAATTCCAAAATGGGATGGCCTACATAATCATTCAA
The DNA here is from genome assembly GCA_013407085.1 of Atriophallophorus winterbourni. NCBI lineage: Eukaryota > Metazoa > Platyhelminthes > Trematoda > Plagiorchiida > Microphallidae > Atriophallophorus > Atriophallophorus winterbourni. Next base: position 6,757 of record JACCGJ010017785.1, read on the forward strand.
GTACAGCATGGTCACGAAAACTATGAGGATTGCCTTGGACGAAAGCTGAAACCATATCCCATTTTCTATTTTTAAAAAATGTTCAACAATGAATAGAAAGTTTGAAATGAATCCGTTAGAACGGATTTTGTTAACAATTCGGTTCTGATACACAAGTTCCGTCAGACCAAGTATGTTAATACCAATATGGTTCAGGTTTAAACGGTATCAACCTGACCAATCCTAAGTTACCTAAAGTAGACAGAAGATAAATCGATTCCCTCCTGGATGCTGTGATCACTTAATTGTCGCGTTTAGGTGCAAAAATCTCAGCTTACCTAATACGTGTGCGCACGGTAATATTTATCCGCCGCAGAACCGGACACGAGATTGTGGAGATATCCGCACCACCCACCAGCATTTGTTATTTCAACTACCTCAGTGTGGAAGTTTTTGTTATGATGGATGCATCGTCGATGTTGCAGCAGAGACAGTCGTTGCGTTCCAACAATCTATGCGTTGTTCTTAACCCAACAGTCAGGAAAACAGAACAAGACCGGAATGGAGCGTTGATCGGCAGTGCAAGCGCCCAGTGTGTGTTTCGACCGTGGACATGGTTTGTATTTATATGACGACAACAACAGAGTGAACGTGTGAGGGCACACAATAATTATGGGAATGTGCATAGTGGGAACGAGGGAAATTGGATATGGGCGAGTCACTGCACTGCTGATGAGCTCAAATAAGAGCGAAAGTTGAGTCCAGTGCTTCCATTATGAACCGTCGTGATCAACTTTGTGAATATTTCGATGGGCTTGCCACGGATGAGTAGTCGCAAATAGAGACAATTTGAATTTAGCGAAGATGGGGTTTGTTTTCAACAGCAATTTCTCTTCGTTTCGAACTTCGGTCGATCAGGTACTCGGGCTTGATTTATTCGATAGGAGGGTGCCCTCCTAACAGCTTTCTCCACAAGCTTATCACTGCCATGTTACAAAGATCCACTCTATGACCGGTGTAAGGAACATGTTCGGCTACGGATGAATGCCGAACGAATGATTGATATATACTGAAATTTCAAGGTCGTTTATTTAAACACGAACCCTGCTCATACTGACAACCCTCGTCTGATGGAGCTTCTGTGCCAGAAGCATAAACGCTACCCCCCTGAAGGATGAGTCGGCTTCAATGAAGATTATTTGGAAATTGGGTACAAAGCGGCGTCCACAGCACCACTCGGCGTTTGTTCGAGTCAGCTTCTCTAGCCTTTGCACAACCAAGTGCGACCTCCAAGGCAGCAGGGAGTTGCTAGAAAGAGATGGTGTGCACCAACTAACCGTCTACGAGACCATGCTCCAGATTCTTCCTCTGGGTTTTCTCCCGAAGCCCTACCTGCGATCGGGTATACCGCATAACATCGGAGTTTTATAATCAGGTTTTTCCTTCCCTTAGACGAAATGCCCTCCCAGACTAACGAGCTACATCTGCCCCCCCCCAGACCACACTAACCGATTCACTGCAAACTGTCTTTTCATTACTTATTGCTTCTCGCGCGGTCTCAAATGTGTTCAAATACATCATTTTCGAGTTGTGCACGCAAACCACGCGATGAATTTCGTACGTTCGGTTGAAAGCAACACGGAAAATTCGCAGCAATTTATTCACCAAAAACATAAATGAAACATAAGACAAATTGGATGATGATTGATTAAAAAACGACCAGCTGAGAAAGCGAATCACAAGCGAGCATCGTCACAAAAACCGCAGTGGTTAAAACATGGTCTCCGTGGGGCCCAACAGCGGCTCGGTCCCTGGCGATCGCCTCGGACGGAATCGTCCGACCAGGAGCAGCATCGTGCCCAGGAGCAACGAACCCAAGACGACAATCACCGCGAGGGAGATAATCCCGATCAATAAAACAGATATCGAATCGATTGGTGGTTCACCGAAACCGAAAGATGCGGACCTGGAGAGAGGGGGGAATGGGAGAAATGTGATTCGGGTCATGAAATGTTACAAAACAAGGGGCGTTCCGCGTGCATAACTACACACCGAATTCGTACGGATAGAGAATTAAGCAGGTGTAACGTTATTTTACCCAGCCGACACTTACTTTACTTATTGTACGACGATCTCCGCCTGAGTATGAGTGGGCTTCAATGAAGAGTCTTGGGGATTTGGGTACAAAGCGGTGTCCCCTGATTCCCTAGTTTTTGCACAGCTAAGTTGCACCAACTAACCGTCAACAGACTCTGTTCCAGGTTTTTCATCAGGGTTTTCTCCCGAAGCCTTTCCCGCGATCGGGTATCCCACAAGGCAGCGGAGGTTTAAAATCACGGTTTTCCTTCCCTTAGATGAAATGCTATGCCTGGGCAACCTGACAGTATCTCCGCCCACGGTGCACTACTCGACTGTGCGGCACTTTGCCTGGATCAGCTTTGTTTCATACATACATACAGATGGATGAAAGGCCCTCGGGGCTAACGAGCTCCATCTACCCGAAGCAAACTGGTTTTCAGGCGCCAGTCACTCGCCCTCGCCCCTTCTCCTGTTGGTAGAAGCAGTTCCACCGGGCTCGGGGAGCAGGCCAGAAGCTGGACTTGGCTGTCAGAGGCTATTTGAGACGGGCGCCATTTGGGAGCATTTTATCCTCACTACCATCCCCGGCTATGACAACCCAAGCCTAGACAGATAGCAGACAGGCAGTGAGACTCCAGCATGTCTCCGTATGCATCTCAATCTCGGTGGCGAATCTATTCAGGAGTGCAGTATATCACGCCAAGACACCAGTAAAACGAGTAAAAAACAGACTGGAATGTAGTGTGAAACCAGCAAAACAAAACTAAAATAGGATGATCAACAATTCACACAATGGTTACACTGTGGTCATAGATCCAGCTGTGGCTACGGTTTAGGTGTTGGAATAAACAAAAGATAATAGTATCTTAAAGGATGCTCAAGCTAGAGTTGCTTACAAAATCGTATTGTACCGTCAATGAAGACCGACTGCATGAACATGAGTTGGTGTTGAGGAACTATCATTATTTTCCTCAAAAACTCGTTATAAATTATCATTTTTGATTCTCGATTCTGATTGGTCCATTTTGTCGGCCATAATGATTCAGTGTATAAATACACACGAGCGGCAGCCTGATGGCCCGTTTTGGTCAGAGACGGTAAAGCTCTTTGTTCTTGCTACGCGTAGTATTGGGTTTAGTTGGTCAATTGTGACTAATAGCATAAAGGTTTTCAGTGTTAAACATTTTGGGTAATTAATACTTGGGTTCTACTCGGGTAATATATAACAGTTGGCCGTATGTAAAAACGACTGGAATTCACTAATCTCAATACATATCGAAAAAATTAGGGCATCAGTTCGACTGGGGCATAAATTCCTGGAAGCGTGACACTCAACAACCAATTTAATTAACCAGCATCTCCAGTTGGCTGCAGCATATGAACCAATGAGAAACCGCATACAGAGAAGGCATAACCTAAGCTCGACCAATCCGCGGG
>JACCGJ010017786.1:0-15511 GCA_013407085.1 Atriophallophorus winterbourni
AACATGTGTTTGAACACATGCTTTGAACAGGTTTGGTCGTACCAGCCTTATCCAACAGTGGCATACAAGCGCTACTTGTTTACCATTCTTCCACTGTTTCAAGCACATGCAAATCCTGATCTTACTGTCCCTTCCTGAGGAGTGCAAACAGCACGACACCAGACGTGGGGTGTGTGCGATACAGTTGCACGCAAATGAGTATTTTTGTTCAATTCCATAGCATATAGGTTTACAGAATGCACAGAATAATGTAGGATATAGGGACAATGTAACTGATTAAAACATTATTGAGTTGCTTGCTGAAGGGTTTTAGAACCAGGTAAAATTTGTTTTCGTTTTCGTATCGATGGGGTCTGTATGTATATTTTTGTTTGATACATTGGTTAAAAGCCAGAAAGACATCAAGATTACGCTTAAATCTGCTCTGATAAGGGATATTCACAACACGATAGGGTAGATTGTTCCATGTAAATCAAACTCCCACGGTAAACACTGTCATCTTTGCAAAGTTATTTGAGTGCAATCGGTTAGAGTAGATTTTGGGTAACGTTTTACTTTTAACACAGAAGCTTCGTCAGATCAAGGGGGTAGTCAGGACAAGGAACATGATTAAGTAGTAGTAAACCCACCACCACTTATTTGACCTTAACACTAAACAGCCTATAGTACGCCTACAGTGTGTCACGTCTCGTGGGAATGACCAGGATCAGTGGCCGATTTTCCACACAGTGTGTATCTTCGTTAATCTGATACAAGTGAACACGGTCAAGGTCAGTTGACACAGCGGCCCACATGCATAAAAGTACATCACTAACGTGGCTAACGTTAAGCACCTCACTATCACACTTGGTCTGACGAAGCTTCTGTGTCCGAAGTGAAACGTTACCCAAAAACCACTCTAACCGATTGCACCCAAATTTCTTTGCCTATCCCCATTAGTTACGTACTTTTACGCATGTGAGCGGCTGTGTCGACTGACCTTGACCGTGTTCACTTGTATTAGATTGACGTGGATACACACTAGTAGAAAAATCGACCACTGATCCTGGTCATTCCCATGATACGTGACACCGTAGGCGTACTATAGGCTGTTTAGCGGTAAGGTCAAATAAGTGGTGGGGGTGACTACTACTTAATCATGTTCCCTGTCCTGACTCTGACCATTGGTATGACGAAGCTTCAGTGTTAGAAGTGAAACGTTACCCAAAAACCTACTTTAACGGATTGCACTCAAATTTCTTTGCATTACGAATACACGATCGGTCCCAAACATATTCCAATCGATTACTCTCATCTATATTTGAGTCGTGATTGAGGAACAGATAGTGTCAATGTATGAACGGCGCGCCTAATACGAACCCCGTTACTTTCATTCATTCCTTCTGTTTTCAATTAAACTCTCTATCATCAGAAATGGTGCCATCATCGAAGGAACCCTGTGCTAGAATCTGTATACTAAAAACAATCTGTGATTCCTCTTGCAGAAGAGTTTGTCTCAACACGCATTTTTACCGACAAGTTTTCCACACGCCAAATTATATGAATTTAGTACAATCCACACGCCGTCACAAACCTCGTTGCTTTTAGAAACAACAATCTTGCATTCAGAGTACCGTACACCAACTCGAGCTCTGCTTATGACAATCCAGTTTATCGGAAAACAGTTTATATGGATCAAAATATGTACCAAATTACACTGGGATCCAAGTTCTACTTAACACGTCTACATGTGTAAACATGTCGAGGCTCGAGAAGTCCAAAGTAAACTGTGTACTCAGTGTAGGACGAAATAGACCACCCATACAGACGGATGTTAAACCTGTCTGCTTAAAACAAACACACCAAGCTCATCTAATCGTTGTTAAGTAAATTGCAGCGCTGGAATAGTATGACATTCGTTTTTATTTCCACAGCTAGTTTATTGACCCGCCGTCATTGTGATGAGTTCTAAAGTTTTTAAAAACCACGATGGTATAGAATATTACTCGACGAGCTGGTAACTCGTGGACCCCATTGAAGAGTGTTAATTACCAGATAGTTTGTAGTGTGACATCGATGTTGCAGCTTTAGTTTGAACAATTTGTTTGAAAGGCAAGTTTACGAGATACATGTATTTTCTTTAAAGTTCTCCTCATGGAGAGCTCTAATATTTTAGCTAGCTCCGATTGGGTGTATTGGCCTCCTTCGGTCGATGTCGACCATGGATGTGCATCACAATCGCATGAATTTTCATGTTCTACAGAGGAACAATCTCTCCCGCAGCGCTTGCAACGATGGTCAGAACTTGGTTGTAGGGCGTCAGTTGCACGCCGGCGGCGTGATCTGCATTCCACAGCCAAGAGCTGTACCCAGCTTGCAGACGACGCTTTACACAATGCCTCCAATGTGAGCGGTAGCTCCGATTATATGAAGATTATTCGGTAAGCTGCTAGTTGAAAGATTAACTAAGACCTGTCATGGACCGTTTGAAGAACAAACTCTCTTCCCAGTGATTTGTTGGGGTAAAATTGATGGCACAGCCTTAGTTTGAACGATATGTTTCAAAAGTTAGCGTTAATAGCTAAATGGTTGGTACAAGCGCTAGAAGACACATACGGATCACATTCCTTAAGACATCTTGATTGCTATACCGTCCTTGTAAAGTGTTTTTATGTTTAAAACAGAAAATGTAGGCTCCATCGTAAGAAGGCAGATGGGTGGACCGCTAACTTTTCACTCAACAAGTGGTTTGGGTACAATTAATATTTTCAGTTTATTTCAAAAGTTTTTTATATGGAAGAGCGTTGCCTAGCTGGGTAATTTTGAATCAACAATGTGTAGTAATATTTTTGTTTTTTCGGATTTCATCGAGATTCCGTGGCTATAGAATCATGTAAAAATCCGAATTGCTTTTGCCCAAGATTATTCATTGAAGATGGTGTTTCACCCTAATTAAACAGCGCTTGCTAGCGGTGACGTGTCATGTCCACAAATAAAAATGGTGGTATTCCTAAAGATTTACTCTATGGTGAGTTGCAATTAGGAAGTCGACCATTTGGCAGACCGCACTTGCGGTACAAAGACGTTTGCAGAAGAGATATGAAAACTCCTGGTGTTGACCCGGCGAGTTGGGAATAACTTGCTCTTGACCGCTCACACTGGAGGCATTGTGTAAAGCGTCATCTGGAAACTGGGGAGGAGCAGATACAGTTCTTGGCTGCTGAACGCAGATCACGCCGCCGGCGTGCATCTGACGCCGATCAACCGAGTTCTGACAATCGTTGCAAGCGCTGCGGGAGAGATTGTTCCTCCCGAATCGGACTGTTTAGCCATTCAAAAAGCCGTAGAACATGAAACTTCACGCAATTGTGTTTTACATCCATGGTCGACATCGACCGAAGGAGGCCGACAACAATTCAATCAATGCTGACCCCATTAAAAAATAATGTATGACCAGGGTCTACTTATTGTATGATATCTCGAAGACGGTAGAGAATTGAGTTTTCAGGGAAGACGAGGTGTTCGGGCCTTCGTGTAGGGTGTCAGTAAGCCAGCATTAGGATTATTGTCCTAAAGAGAGAGAAATTTGTCACCAAATCATCATCAACAGCTTCCTGGAAGATCTTAGTTCGAATCACGTTGCTGAGGACCATAATGGCAGTTTCTTTGAAATGGGGCTGTGAGGCTGGGGTGAAAAGTCCCCCAAGCCGATCAAGTTCAAATGCCGCTCTGGACTTAGCATCTACTGTTCTTGAGATGATCCCTCTCGTTTACTGTTCAGCTGTTTATTTTGTTACGATTTAAGTTCCAAAAACACAAGTGTTTGACAATTGATCCAAGCGTTGAACACGTACATGACATACAGCTAGACGCACGTCAAACTGTTTATAGGCAAATCAAGGTACTACAGCGATCTCCTCAATCTGTCTGTCATTTCCATCCGATACGTTGCCCGGATTTATCCAAGTCCTCGTTACGTTGGTGGTTACGAATGGTGCTGGGGACGCCGCTTTGTACCCAAATTCCCAAGAATCTTCATTGAAGCCGACTCATCCTCCAGGGGGAGATAGTCGCACACAAGTACAAGTAGTTACGTTGGGCTAACTTAAACGACCTTGACCTATTGCCTCTCGTTCAAAAGCTGCTGATTTGCTACAAACACCATGTCACTTGATGGTTCACGTGTAATATCTCCAAAACCTAGTTATTTTCAGGTTTGCGCATGTTTTCGCTGGACTTTTCGACGCTTCTAGCTCTTGTGTTTTTCCGGAAAGTGATTTTATTTCACATCAGTACTCCTACTGGAAAGTGTATTTTCGCTACAATTATTGATACCTCTTTTACATTTTAGTATGGTGGAGGACATTTTCCAAAATATAAAGCTGGGTGGGATTCGAACCTCGAACCGTTTAATTGATAGCGGAATATCGTATCCGTTGGACCACCAAGTGTCTCGGCTAACATTCAATTCAATTCAATTCAATTCAATGGTCTAAAAAGCACATAGCTTTACAAAAACCACAGAATAATATGAGAATTACTTCGATGCATGGCTTCAAAGCTTTTAATGGTGCAGAATATATAGGTTAAATGTTTGGATTGGTCGACATGAAGTTGTCCAAGTTCGATTTGAATATATCCAATTTGGGTGAATGTGCAACGTTACGGGATAGGGAGTTCCAGATAAATCATACACGTACAGAATAAAAATACCTTCGACAGTTCCGTCTCGAGTCGGGAATAAGTACTGTATAGTCATGACTCCGGCTGGTTCTGGGTGGTAGACGTGTGAATAGTTTATTTAGAGGAAGGTTGGGGGTATGCAATATATTGAACATAAGAATCAAATCGCCTCTAAGACGGCGTAAGCGAGAGTCGAATAGATTGAGACTTGCAATACGATCTTCGTATTGTTTGTGCTTTAAACCACGTACGAGCTTGGTGGTCCGATGACATGTTCTCTGCAAGAGGCTGATGTCCTTCTGTTGCCAGGGTGACCAAGCCTGAACCGCATATTCCATGGTTTGCCTCAAGTACATATTAACTATTCGATGCACAGTTTGCTTCATGAAACTCCCGAACACGCATTTTAGCTGAAGCAGTACTCGTGACGTCTTTTCATAGACAGCTGTGGCGATATGTGACGGTTTCAACGTGCTGCTCACCCACACACCCAAGTCCTTCTCCTTGTCAGTGCTTTCAAGAATATGGGAACCAAGGGTGTAAGAGAACTCGAAATATCTTCCCACAGTCAATACCTTGCATTTTCTGACATTGAAAGGTAGTTTATTTCTAACTGGCCAGTCTTGTAAAACATCGAGGTCCAGCTGAAGCTGCGTGCAATCTTCAGTTGTGCGTACGTGTGTCCAAAGCTGGATGTCATTCGCCTTAACTATTTTCATTCCTAACAAAGAAAAGCTCGTTTAAAATTTTACCCGTTTTATATCACAAACCTAGTTGAAGTTAAATGTTCATCTCTTCTGCTACCGGTCTACATGTGCTAATTGTAGATCATTCAAAAGGAAAACAGTTTGACTAACATTGAATGTTTCATTAAAAACTTAAAACAGCAATTCTAATGACGCGGATTTTCGTGGAGTAAATCCCAACAAGTTTAGACACGTTTACTTCAATTTTCTTGAAACAAAACTGTAACCAAATAACTGATTTCTGTCCACAGATCATATTTGAAAGACCAAGAACAAGATTCATTGAACAACAGCGGTGTGACTAATAACTTGACTCATCCATCACTCAACCTTGATTGGACCGTTTCCCCAAATCAAGCAAACCTCACCAGAGGAACATCCTGTACCATGGCAATGACCACCGGAAGCTCCTTACTTCCGGACAATTCTCATCACACCAATTTCGAATGGAATTCCACAGAAAGGCTTTACCCCCCGCTGTCGAATGGGCTTGCGAGTACCGCATCCAAGTCATTCCCTGGTTTCGGTGATAATGGATGGACGACACCAGAAGATGTATTTACCGAAATCTCCTATCCGTTTATCGACTACGATTCGAAGCCTCATCTTCCCGTGAACCCATGTGACTTGTGCAACCGAACAAGACATATTCCTGCGAGCTCGACTTTCCATACTAACAAACGCACAATACCGTTTCCCCTCGAGTCTAGACCGAAACAAACATTGGATTTACTTCACATGGACCGCACAAAATATCTCGTGGATGATGTCTACAAACCTGCAGCAACCATGTTCTCTGACGTCCTATCATGCTCAGCAGACGAGAGCGGCGTGTGCGCTATGTTGGAAGAGCACCCCACAGCAAAGAGACCACGGTTTGCGAAGCGACCCACTTCCGAGTATTTATCCACGGAGCCCTTGATTGCTTTGGCCAAGTGTCGAGAAAAATTTATTCCAGAAGGAAATACCACCGGTGTGGTGGGGACCATTGCACAACTGTGGACTCAAAAGACATGATTGAGAGTCGTGTGATGAATGTTTCTTTGAATTTTGTAAATAAAACATGATTATACACCATATTTTTTAAAATAAGGATTGCAGTGTCCTTGAATGTTGGTACGCATCAATTCGAGTTAAAGCTTTAACACCTCAGTTGGTAAGAGCAACATGTCAAAAGTTCAAGGTCACAGGGTGAAGGTGGTCCATCGTGGTTCTTATGGATACGGCAGTTCCGGTAGGGTTTCAGATACTTGATCTGAGCGATGACACTCAGAAACTCTTATATGAGCTCATCAGCAGTGCATACTCTGTCTCGAACCCAGGACTTTCACCATTGCAGTCTCACGTATTACGGCTTGAGCTACTGTCCACCGTTTGACCGATTGCGATTAAGCCTTCATGTGCGCGACAAGTCGAGAAGGCGTCAGCAGCATCTGTTGTGGTCGTCTAACCGATCTGATCTCCTCCTTGTCAGGTCTTCCCATCAGATACAGTGTAAGCTAAAATCGATTAAATCTGACAGGCATTGTTGTTCCAGAGTGTTTGGAGAGTTCGTTCATTGTCTTCCGACTACTCATCAGTACCAAGTCCTTCGAAATATTCACAAGGTTTATCACGACGGTCCACATTGGAATCACGGGACTCCAGTTTCGCTCTTATTAGATCTCAGCAGCAGTGTATATCCTGTCTCGGGTCTGATTCAGACCCAGGGCCTTTACCATTGTAGTCTCACGCCTTACGGCCTGAGCTACCGACCCCCGTTTGACCAATCGCGATTAAGTCTTCATGAATGTTTCTCCAGACATTTGAGTAGCGTCTTATGCCCGACAAGTCGAGAAGGCGCCAGCAACATCTGTTGTGGTCGTCCAACCGATCTGATCTCCTTCTTGTCAGGTCTTCCCATCAGATACGGTGTAAGCTAACATCGATTGAATCTGACGGGCATTGTTGTTTCAGAGTGCTTGGAGAGTTCGCTCATTATGTTTTGTGACTAATCATCAGTAGTCGCATAATGAACGAACTCTCTAAACACTCTGAAACTCATGTCAAGTGTGATCAGTGCCGTCAATGGAACTGTAAAGATTAGGCAAGCGCCGTCACTCTGGCACCCTCTCCAATGGAAGACGTTCGACTTTGGGTAAGCAACGAGTAGCACATATTCTAACAGTGGATAACCACGTGTCGAGAAGAGGGTCTGGAACATTCGAGGAGCAATAGATGCGAAGAAATGCCGGATGTCTTACAACATTCTAGCAACACTGTCTACTCTCCAGAAACTGAAAGTCTGTAACCAGAATTCCTAAATCGTTTTTAGCTGTCAGAAATATGATGGGTTTAATCCGTAAAAAGATTTTCCAGAACACAGTAGTACCGGATCCTAGGAGTATGACGACTGACCTTTCCCTATTTATGGGCAACGACCAGCGATTGTTCCATCTGACTGAGCCATCCATTACCCGTGAACATCCCTGGAACTGTCGGAGGTCGACAATTTCAGATCAACAGTGAATAATAGGCAGATAAAAAATCGAGGATTTATAGTTAAAAAGTTAACACTTTACAATCACAGGATTACGGTTTACAATATTTTGAATACTGCAAATCACCCGTTGCAATGCTTATTTAATCTACGAGGCTTGCATAATACAAGAGCTCACACATTCACTCTAACTGTCCCTCACTCGCGACTCAACTTTAGACGACATTTTTTACCGTGCGAGTTTGATTTACTTGGAACAATCTACCCGATTATATCGTAAACTCACCAAATCAGCGGTGGTTCAAGGGTTGTCTTGATGCATAAAACAAGATGAGGAATTTGATTAAGCAGTATAAAACTGTTCGGGAAACGAATAATTTAATAAAAATTCGTCTAAAATATCCATTTGCATGCATCACACACACCCCACGACCAATTTGGTGCTGTTTGCACTCATCAGGTAGGGACAGTAAGATCAGGATCCGCATGCGTCTAATTTCGTTTCAAAGTCATGCAAGCTAATGGAGTGAGTAACGGTAGTAGGTAAACTGTTCCAAGTAAAACCGACACGGACAGAGTAAAAATACCTTCTACAGTTCAGGCGGGAATGGGGTACGACCAGCACATATTCATGGTTTCGATAATTCCTCGTATCCCTTCGCGTGAATAAATCCTGTAAGGGATGGTTCGGGGTATGGAATTTTTTGTAAAGTAAAATAAGTTCTCCTCTGATTCGTCGATAGGGAAAGTTGAACAGATTCAGTTGAGCTATCCTTCCTTCATAAGGCTTGTTTCGGATGCTGAGAACTAGTTTTGTTGAGCGGTGATAGATTCGCTGCATAAGTTCCACATCCCTGTTGAGCCACGCAGACCATGACTGCACACCGTATTCTATGACTGGTCTCAATTATGTATTCGTGATCCTTGGGAATACCCGCTTGAGTAGGTTTAAGCCACGTGTTGCCTTTGTAAAGGCAGTTAGTTTGAAGTGATGTTTTTAAACTGGAGCATATCCAGACACCCAAATCTTTTTCTTCACTGCAATTTTCGAGGACATGCGAACCTATGTAATATGTGAACTCTACTCGATTCCCCACATTCATGATCCTGCATTTGTTGAAGTTAAACGGCAGTTTGTTCTTCAACGACCAGCTGTGAAGCGTATCAAGATCCTTTTGTAATAGCAGACAGTCTTCTGGACTACGAATGCTGCGCCAAATCTTTATGTCGTTCGCAAATAACGAAATGTTACATCGAACAATTTACGGTATTTCATTGACATAAACCAGAAAGAGGATCGGACCAAGGATGAAACCTTGGGGAACTCCGCTAGTTGCTGCGATTGGTTTTGATAATGCATCGTCAACACGTACCTGGGCAGTACGGTTTGTTAGGTAGTCATTGAACCAATTCAATAACTTTAGAGTGATACAAAGCCTTTCAAGCTTCTGCAATAGTAGGGTATGGTCAACACGATCAAATGCTTTGGAGATATCTAAGTAGCAGGCGTGTATTGCTTACCCATCCACCGCTTGTGTCCAATCATCCAGCGGTATCAGTAAATTAGACAAACAGGAATAATTTCGTCCGAATCCATTCTGGTTCCTCGAAAGCAACTGATTGTTTTGGAAATGTTTCATTAGATCGTCAACAATGAGGCGCTCAAGTAATTTTGAAATCATAGGTAACAGAGTAACGGGTCGGTAATTAGAAACATCGGAGCAATTTCCCTCTTTTATAAAGAGGGAAGGAAGGTAGGAATCACTCCATTCGACGGAGTTTGTTTGAAACGGCATGTGAGCGGTTTGTATAGCAAGTTCGCACATTGCTTCAATATTAGAGAGGTTATTCCGTGCTTGAAAGACGTGTTTCGACGTGACATTTACTTCACTCAAGATTAGAGAATTTCTGGTATGAAAAAAGCTCGTAGCTGTGCAACACCACAGGATATTCGTATAAGGACAATATCTATACAAAATAAATTGAGGCATTAGAAAGATCGACAGTTTTGTAGTTTTGTGTGTCAGTAAATACTGGACCATCCACGCAAGACATGAACGGATGCGAAAGGCTTGGCACTAACAGTTCATACCTCGCATCGTGAGCACATCATGTATGGATAAAGTCTCAAAGAACTCTTTAAAGCTCGTCTACAGATCATGTTCACACCCCGCCTACGTTGCTCGAATTATTTTTGTTGTTGGCTTCCTTCGGAAATTGTCGACCGTGCAAGTACATGACAACCGCATGAATTTTCATGTTCTACAGCTTTTCGAATGACTAAACAATCCGATTCGGGAGGAACAATCTCTCCCGCAGCGCTTGTAACGATAAGCAGATCTCGGAGGGTCAGCGTCAGTTGCACGCCAGCGGCGTGATCTGCGTTCAGCAGCCAAGAGCTGTATCTGCTCCTCCCCAGCTTGCAGACGACGCCCAACACAATGCCTCCAATGTGAGCGGTCAAGAGCAAGTTTTTCCCAACTTGCGTGGTTAATGCCAAGAGGTTTCAAATCTCTTTTGCAAACAACATTGTACCGAAAAGTGCGGTCTGCCCAATGATCGATTTCCTGATTGCAACTCACCATAGTGTAGATCTTTCTGAATACGACCATTATCCATTCTAAAGACGTGGCCAAGCCACCGCAGGTGGCGGTGTTGTAGTAGGGTGAACCTGCTCTGTAGACCAGCTTCAGCATTAGTCACTTTGTCAATAAAATAATAAAATAAAATAAAAGCGGTCTATTTTCAAATATTCTCTCGAGAGCAGAAACTAGGAAGTTGCCCGTTGAATACACCAAACATGCAGTTTGCAATCGACATCGCTCTTGATCCCAGAGAAGTGATAGTGAAAAGCCCCATCTTTGAACTGAAGAAGACTACGTACTGTTTTCGGGTGTTGCACTATGAGGACATTTATCTGCGAGAGATTGCTACTTTCTAACTCTCGGGCATACTTAAATGGTAATCAATCAGCGAACAGCTGTTCATCACATGACCGATCGATCGACCGAAACGATTGGTTGTTCAAATCTATTGTGGCTCAGTCGTACAATCCCTTACACATATCAATCCGTTGATGCCACAATGAACAAACACAAAGTTTGGACAGGTTGTGGTGTAATGGGGAAATTTTGGAAACGATTATATACCAGAAAAACCCGAGTAGAAGATATACCCCAATTCATCAAACCCACGGAAATAGGTGACATATCCGTTGAGAGGGATGAAGCGGAGAGTATTACAAACGAGGTCATGACAGAATCCACGAATCTGGAGCCGACTCTGGAAGAAGAACCGACATTAATACACAAAGATGCGCATAACCAAGTACAACAGACATCAAGGGTTGAAGAGCTTGCGAAATTTCAAAACGCCGCAGAAGTTCATACGAGTACCTCAGTCGAAGAAGATATCGAATCCATGGATCGCGCATTGATGAGAACTCAGAACACCGATCGCAACGATTCCAGCAACTGGCATCCCGAGAGGCCTATTATCTCAGAACACCCTGATCGTACGGTAGCGACGGTCACAGTGGTTGGAGATGAGGCTTGTACTACGAAAACAGAGACCGCTTACATTAACAAACTAGACGATTCATCCTCCATGTGCACCATGCGAAATGCAGCCCCGTATTTCGCACCGGACCAAAAGTACCTAAAGCTTCGCGAGGAAGAAAATATCAAACAGCTCAGACGAGAATTACGTCTAGAAATTGAAACCCAAATGGATTGTGAACCCGTCAATCCGGAGGAAAGAAAGCGACAATTACATCAGATTGCCATGCTCCCGACCAACAACCCAAACACCGCGGACATCGTGAGCTTGCTTACAAAACCGTTGGCATTGACAACGTTGCTAAGACTCGGAATTCGACCGAAATCAAAGTATTCCTGGAAGAAGCGAGGCAAACGAAAAACACGCAAACGTGCGTCCAGTGCGGAACGAGGTTTAGAGCGGCGATGCATCGAAGAGTTCAAGAAAGCGACGTGGAAGGAACAACAAGACAACGCAACGGATGTGATCCAATATTATCTGATGGCTGCAGACATGGTCTTCAACTACCCCGTGGATGCAGTACATAGCAAATCGCACAAACCACCACAAAACGGTGAAGGATCTGACTACATGGACATATTTCACGGATTATTTCACAAATTAGACATACACGACAACAGAAAAACCCCGAAATGTCACAATAAACAACCGGCAGATTCACACAAAGTGTCGTTGACAAAAATGGTCCTGGACGGGTCACAATGGCGTGAGGGATTCATCGCTCAAGGTTTCCATGGTACCGAGGCCATTGGGCCGGAAGAAGAACGATTTATTCGTCAGCTATTGGCACTGGAACGTCTGCAACTACTCACTGTCATGAACGAAGGAGAAGGGGTCATGTCCGCAAGCTTCGAGAAATACTATGCCAGCAAGATTGGAAATAAAATATTGATGACACACAAAACAGACAGGCATCCGGGATTAACGTTGCCCCCATTAACGGAACCCCCCACGCCTATTCGGATAAAACAAACGAAAAAGAATAAGAAAAAGCATGTGAAAAATAAAAACAGTCCGTTACCGGAAATGTATCTCAGTGTGAAAACACCAAAATTCTCAACCAAACGGACACCATCCGTTTCCGAGAATTCAGAATCTCAGCGCTCCAAGAGCGGTTTGAGAAGTCGTACAAGCAGTAGAAGGGATACAATAAGTTTACCAAGAATTTACTCTCAAACGCTCATGAGGAAAGATTGGAACAATTCTACATGGGCGCCCGGTTCACAGCGCCCAAAGACACGTAGTGCCAAACTAGATCGTCAGAGCAGAACAAATTTTGAATAACCGGAAGAATGTTTGTGTGTGTAAAAAGAAATTATGAATAAATGCTGTAAATATATGCATGGTGGAATATTAAAATTTGAAACTACTCATAAGTACTAAATACTCAATATAATCCCAATTCAAGTGGTTGATAAAAGTTAGTTTACTTTATAGTTCCAAAAGGAGATTGATGTTTTAGGCGAACACATCGACATTTTTGCTGACCGGTACCTATTTGTTAATCAATCCGAGTGCAATCCTTCCATAAACGCGTTCGGGTAGATACAAATTCAAAACGTGTGATCCCAAGACGATATATAGACGATTGGGTAAGAAAAGTTGCCTAGTTGTATAATCATGAGCAGGTATACATTAATATTAAAAACAGCTTTGCGATTATGTAGTGCTTTGTATCTAATACCGTGCTCAAGTTTGATTTGCAACCGCTATTGATCACTGCCGTTTTATCTTGTTATATTTGTCTAGGAATGGGCAACTTGACAGTATTTTGATCCACATGCAGTCCATTGCCTGGATCAAGCTTGCGAGTTCATACTTTACTTTACTTTAGTGAGACTATCTCCTCCTGGAGGATGAGTCGGCTTCATTGACGTCACGGATTGCAGCCACCCACGCTTGGCGGTTAGAAGCGAGATCCGCGCAGATTGTAAGCCATGTCCGGTCCCACGTGCGCCATCCGTAAACCGATCGTAGACCAAGCAGCTCCATGTCCGATCTCACGGTGGCGAGCCAAGTCTTCACTTGTCCTCCGCTACGACAACGCCATTCTGCGCAGGGTGTCGGCGACAGTGTCAGCCTGGTTAGTTCAGCGTCCGAGCGTCTCAAGATGTGGCCAAACCACCTCAATCAGTGTTGTCGCAATATCGAACTCAGGCGAGGGATATCAAAATAACGGTGGCAAACCTCTTCATTCGTTACTCGCTCATCTCATCTCATACACACTGAGCTGTTAGACAAATTGTAAGGCATGCAAACCAATCATTTCATTCTCCCGTCTTGTCGAGCACAAAACAAAGCCGGTGAGTTAGAACTTGATACAAGAAATGATTATGAGCACGCTGGACATCTTGACTGCTTTCTCGAGTTGATAAACAAAAATAAAGTCTTTGCTCTACAGGTGCTTGAATCCCCCGGGGCATTGGAGTTGTCCCACTCGTATATCACTGTCTGTGTTAAAAGTGAACCTATATTCTGGTGAGATGAGTTGGAAAAAGCATAGTCATCCCTCATCAGACAAACGATACGTCTGTTTAAATGACACCACTAATCTAGAGTTCCATAACTTTGTACTTGGTGTTTCAAGAATGATCTTAAGAAATACCCAATGGAGTTTGGAGTGAGATGCATGAAGTCAGACAAAGCCTTGCGCAATCAAAGTGCAGCGGTCGACTGAAGCTAGATGGGGTTCTGGTCCCCACGTCGAATAACTTTTCTACGCTCAGAGACATTCGACAAGACACCCCAGTTCCAGTTTCAATTGACTCACCATTCAAACCGGGATCAACGAGCTCCCACAAGCTAAGAGAACAGCAATCGGTCATCGCATTTGTACGCAAATTAACTACAACTGACGACTCGGTATCTTACTTCACTTTTACTTGTGTACGACTATCTCCTCCTGGAGGATGAGTCGGTTTGAATGAAGTCTTGGGAATTTGGGTACAAAGCGGCGTCCCCAGCACCACTCGGCGTTTGTTCGAGTCAGCATCTCTAGCCTTTGCACAACCAAGCGCGACCTGCAAGGCAGTAGGGAGTTGACAGAAAAAGGTGGTGTGCACTAACTAACCATCTACGAGACTCTGCTCCAGATTTTTCTCCCGAAACCTTTCAAGCAATCAGGTATCCCGCAAGGCAGCGGAGGTTTAAAATCAGGGTTTTCCTTCCCTTAGATGAAATGCCCTCCCAGGCTAACGAGCTCCATCTGCCCGAAGCAAACTGGTTTTCAGGCGCCAGTCACTCGCCCCCGCCCTTTCTCCTGTTGGTAGAAGTAGTTCCGCCGGGCTTGGGGAGCCACTCGTGCAGGCCAGAAGCTGGTCTTGGTTGTTAGAGGCTATTTGAGACGCGCACCATATCGGAGTATTTTATGAACAGTGGGAGCTTATCCCCACTGCCACTCCCGGCTATGACAACCTTTGGAACGGGTTGTCACTTCGATGTCATGCGGCTTCGTGTCAAACGAGGCTGTTTAACCAAACTTGACGAATTAAACATGCTTCAACAGCTGCCGATGTTTCTGGTTGGGGTTGCCACTCAAAACGTCCGTTCGCAACCCGAAAGCTTCCGGCTTCGCGATTGCTGTCCTCGGTCAATTCGGCACTTCTTTTTCTTGTGTTATACAAGAGGGTACGTATGTGTGCGAACTCATAACTATGTCTCAAGAAAGGCCCCAGGGATAAGAACTTGTCATGCAGCAATGCTTAGCCAGATACAACAAGGGATATTGACAGGGTGTCACCCAAAAACAAACCAATTGACCACGGTGTAAATTCCGGTCGCACACTTCGAGAAATGAGTTTAACCCCAACCCCATTGTACCGAGATGTTGTGTGGAATGCTAATAATTCAGCTACCCTGTTCTGACAATCACCCTCAGTCTTGTCTATAACGGGAACTTGAAGCACTACATAAATGACAGTTGTCTTCAGCTGAAGTAAATGAGGTTCTTGACGCTAAACTGGCTCGGTTGGGGGTCTACGCTCGGTTAGAGCTCACAGTGACTATATACTTGCACCGGAGTAAAGAAGAATCATGATTAATGGAGGTCTTGTTGTAGATAGATCCC
>JACCGJ010017787.1:0-10596 GCA_013407085.1 Atriophallophorus winterbourni
CAAGCAATAGGACATAAGAATTTATGAATTTTTTGTGTTTGTATAGGGGACAAAATAAAGGGTTTTGTTTTAAAGGAAATGATCTACTGACCTTGAAAACATGCAGTCAGTGTACATTCTCAAACGAAACGATTTATCAATCAGTATCATTAAAACAAGCACAAATTGTATGCCGAATAGCTCCGAACTTGCTAAATGGCATGCAGGGCTGTCCGAGAAAACCCGGAAAAATTGCGGTTCCTTCATTGAGAAAGTAAGGAACGATTCATGAAAAATATGATTGTTGAATACACCGTGCACAACTGATTTAACGAAATTCCAAGATGGTAGCCATCGTTTGGTCAAGTCAACTGAGGCTGCGTAATGTCATATATCATAGATATTTGTGCATTCTACATCTTTCAATCGCTAAACTGACTATTGCTGATTTCCGATTTGCAACTGAGTATGGTCGGGTATTAGGGGCAAACACATTTTTGCCAAAATGCGCTAATTCAGCGGAATTCGAATCGCGAATTTTCGATTGACAACGCACGTATTGACCGCTTTTCCGTTTTTCTTAATCGGTCTTAGTTAGGGATTGTGAAATTCCTACTTTTGCTCAGTCACTGGCACACAACCTTGATTAATATGATTTTCCTCACAATAGGGATGATTTTGAATATAAATAGTTCATATCTGGTTTAACTTAAACACTCTTAATGGCATCAATATTCCCATAATTTTCAACAATTTAAGCAGTCTGATCGACATTGCGACTTTGAGTGACGCTGTTCAGAACTAGATTAACTGCGAACCGGAAACCAGCAACGTACATGAGTTTTTGGTATGGTTAATAAGTCATCTCAAGTATTCAATCGAAGTGGGCTCCACATTTGTCCTCAAGAACCCAAGAAAAACTTCGGTTTCAAACTAAGAAGCCGAACTCGTATGTGGTTAAAATTACGAAATGTTTCTCGGTGACAGCATCGACAAATCCCATCATCAGAGACCTGGGAACCATTCCGTTTACTGAGGAACAAGGTAAAATTTTGTCATTCAAGACGATGTACCACCGAAAGCGGGTATTACTAATAATGGAGTTCAAACCCGGAATCTTCAATCATGTGGCTAGTTGAAATGTTAAGGTAATACCAAGATTTGCAGCCGTAAACACGTTAGCCGTATCAACAACAACTGCATCGGAAACAGCTGAAGCATTAGCCATGTTTTATTCATTTGTATTCAATCCAAGAGAACATGCAATTTACATCCAAAATCAATCCATTTAACCACAGTTGCTCTGGGTGACATAAATTTCACATCAGGACGCGCCCTTCATACATTATTCCACCTAAAACAGGAAAGTATTTCGGGGACAATGGAATAACTCCATTCATATTAAAGCAATGTGTGCATTTCTATAGAAACCACTCATATAATTGTTTAACCAAACACGTTTAAATGGCGTTGTTTCTACCGATTGGAAACGGAATTATTACTCTTATTTATAAAAGCGAAATTCGTTCCTATGTTTCTAATTACCGACGTGTTACGCTGTTACCTGCTATTTGCAAATTACTTGAGCGCCTCATTGTTGACGATCTAATGAATCAGTTACTTTCGAGAAAACTGCACTGATTTAGACGGGATTATTCCAGCTTATGTAATTTAAAATGAATGACATTTTCAAGGTAATTCAAGGTAATTCAAGGTTTTTAATGGTCTAAAAAGCAACAAGCTTAACAACAACCATAGGATGGTAAAAATTGAAATTTAAGTGTATAAACAATATAAGAACATAGATTAAACAGTATCTAAGTGTTCTGGAAACGAATAATGCAATAAAAATTCGTCTAATTTCGTTTTAAAGTCATGCAAGCTAGTGGCGTGAGCAACGGTTGAAGGCAAACTGTTCCAAGTACAACAGACACGGACAGAGTAAAAATACCTTCTACAGTTCAGACGGAAATGGGGTACGACCAGCACATATTCATGGGTCCGATAATTCCTCGTATCCCTTCGCGTGAATAAATCCTGTAAGGGATGGTTCGGGGTATGAAAAGTTTTGTAAAGTAAGATAAGGTCTCCTCTGATTCGTCGATAGGGAAAATCGAACAGATTCAGTTGAGCTCTCCTTTCTTTATATGGTTTGTTTCGGATGCTGAGAACTAGTTTCGTTGAGCGGTGATAGATTCGCTGCATAAGTTCCACTCCCTCTTGAGCCAACTGAGCCATGACTGCACACCGTATTCCCATGACTGGTCCTCAAGTAATGTATTCATGATCTTGGGAATCTCTTGGGCGAAATTTCCCGAATACCCGTTTGAGTAGATTTAGAACACTTGTTGCTTTTTTAAAGGCACTGATAGTTTGAAGTGAGGTTTTTAAACTGAAGCATATCCAGACACCTAAAACGTTTTCTTCACTGCAATTTTCAAGGACATGTGAACCTATATGGTATGCGAACTCTACTCGATTCCCCACATTCATGATCCTGCATTTGTTGAAGTTAAACGGCAGTTTGTTCTCCAACGACCAGCTGTGAAGCGTATCAAGATCCTTTTGTAATAGCAGACAGTCGTCCGGACTACGAATGCTGCGCCAAATCTTTATGTCGTCCGCAAATAACGAAATGTTACATCGAACAATTTCCGGTATTTCATTGACATAAACCAGAAAGAGGATCGGACCAAGGACTGAGCCTTGGGGAACTCCGCTAGTTGCTGAAATTGGTTTGGATAATGCACCATCAACACGTACCTGGTTAGTGCGATTTGTTAGGTAGTCATTTAGCCAATTCAGCAACTTTCCAGTTATACCAAGCCTTTCAAGCTTCTGCAGTAGTAGGGAATGGTCAACACGATCGAATGCTTTTGAAATATCCAAGTAGCACGCGTGTATTGCTTGTCCTTTATCTACCGATTTAGTCCAATCATCTAGCGTTGCCAGTAAATTAGACAAACAGGAATAATTTCGTCTGAATCCATGCTGGTTCCTCGAAAGCAACTGATTATTCTCGAAGTGTTTCATTAGATCGTCAACAATGAGTCCCTCAAGTAATTTTGAAATCACTGGTAACAGAGTAACGGGTCGGTAGTTGGAAACATCGGAGCGATTTCCACCTTTGTAAATTGGAGAAATTATTCCTCGTTTCCAATCTGTAGGAATCACTCCACTTGCCAGTGTTTGCTCGAACAGATAAGTGAGTGGTTTGTACACCAAACTCGCAAATTGCTTCAATATTTTCGGGGTTATTCCGTCGGCCTCAGGAGACTTTCCGGTTTTAAGATTAAATAAACCTTGGAGGACGCGTTCCTCAGTGACAATTATTTCACTTAGGGCAACCGTGTTTGAAAGTGTTGGATTTGGGCTTTTTATTGCATGTTGTATCGGGTTGAATACCGATGAATAAAACGTGGCTAAAGCATCAGCAGTTACTGCTGCAGTTGTTGTTGGTCCAGCTGATGTGTTCACGGACGCTACTCCAGGTTTCACCTTAGCTTGATCGTTAACCATACGATATAGTATTTTGGGGTTTCGCTCCATCATGCTTGATATCACTTCTTGGAAGCACAACTTGTCTTGGATAACAAATTTGTTTACTTTGTTCCGCAGTAACGGAATGTTTCCCAGGTCTCGGATGATGGGTTTTGCCGATGGTGTCGCCAAGCAATGTTTCGTACCGTTAACCACTTACGAGTTCGGCTTCTTAATTTAAATTCAAAGTTTTTTCTTGAGTTCCTGAGGACAAATTCGGAGCTCACTTCGATTGAACTTTTGAGATTAGATATTAGCCATATCCAAAAGTCATGTACGTTGCTGGTTTCCAGTTGGCAGTTAAACGTGTTTTTCAGAGCATCACTCAACGCCATAGTGTTGATCCGCCTAACTCTTTTACGGGCATCATTTGTTCGTACAGCTTCAAACAGATAGTCAAACTGGATGACGACGTGATCACTTAGTCCCAGTGGACTTTCGTAAGCAACGTTATCAATGTCATGTTCATTGCTTGTCAGAACGAGATCTAAGAGTGAGGGTAAATCGTTTCCGCGGTATCGGGTATTACATGTAATGTGGTTATAAAGAGGAATATCGTCAAACAACTCACTGAATGCGCGCTCGAGGGAGTGTTCTGGGTAAATGGTGCTGCTCTGCAGATTCGGTAAATTGAAGTCACCCATAATCAAAAATCCACAAGTGTATCTGGAAGTAACCATGCGAATTTTATCCAGTAGGGCCAGATTGTAAGTTTCCTGTGCAGACGGTGGGCGATATACTACTCCCAAAACACAGTCTTCACCGTTAGCTAGTCGGATTGAGCACCAGAGTGTATCCAGCAACACGATGTCTGGATCCGTAATTTCACGGCACAGAAGGTTTTGGCTATAATACAAAGCTACTCCTCCTCCTCTGGTTTCACGGTCATGACGAATAAGTGACATTCCTGGTAATTCAAGTTCACTATTTGTTTGCTGAGTCTGCAGCCACGTTTCCGTTACGGCGATGATGTCTGGTGAACATCTCAGAAAAACTGCACGCAGTTCACCGATTTTGTTTCCGAGACATTGTGCGTTGGTGTAGATGCATTTCATAGTTGTTTTTCTCAACAAGGATGGGGTGTGGGGAAGGAGGCTAGTGGAGTGCAGAATATATGTTAGGCCGACGCCTCCAGAGTCGGCAACTGAAGGTTTTTTGCTTGCAGGGATGCTTGATCGTTTTGGGGTTGTACTGTTGAACACAGTGATCTATCGTATCGGCTGAAATTGTTTCTGACACGTCAACAACTGATTGACTTGGTAGTGTTTCTATTGAACTTAGTGGTGCATCTATCTTTCCAATATGGTGTTTCGATGCACCTAGTCTAATTTCTCGCGGGATTATTCTGCGGCCATTTTCCCAACGAGTTTTGACCGTGTTCAACATATCATTACGCAAGAACGTTATTTTAAGGGGCTTAGGACCGATGCCCTTATAATTCGTAGATTTGGGGATGCGGAACGTGTCCGTCACAGCTACATCATGCAAACCAAGTATATCACTGAGGAATCTCCATTGTAACTGATCGTGTTTGCGCTGCACCGCTTTATCAGTTGCTTCATCAGCTTCTGGAACTCCCAAAAGGATTATACTTCGATCATCCCTCTGTTTCGTTTGGTTTTGTTGCTGGTCCTTTCGGGCCCTTTCCCACCAGGGCACATCAGCAAAGATCCTTGCAGTGGTCTCTGAAAGCTCCTTACGCAGGAGAAAAGCGGATAGTAAGATGTTTTCAAGATCCCTTTCAGAGCGAACCGTGATTCTAAGCAATCTTGGCTGGTCCAGATTTGAAGAAGTAGGTTGAACGCAAGCGGTAGATAAAGGGTAGGCAATCCATGCTTGCCACCTCGATATCTTCAAAGCATTTGTTCGTGTTAAACACAGCCTACTACTGCAGAAGCTTGAAAGGATCGGTATCACCGAAAAGTTGTTAAATTGGCTAAATGACTATCAAACGAACCGTACTACTCAAGTACGTGTTGATGGTGCATTATCCAGAAAAATGTCAGCAATATAATAAGACTGTCTAGGAGATAGCTGTTGGGATTCTGAGATCTATTGTACTGGTTAAAACAAGGAAAGCACCACGCATTCATTTACCGAAATCAAAGTTCAAAGAAATCAAAGATGTAACGAGTGTCGTATTCACAATTTTGGATTCACATTTATAGATGCGTTAAATATGGCGAACCAGAAGAAGATCCGGAAAAGAACTACATAAGTTACATTTACCCGAAATATAGAGTTCTACCAAATGCTAATTAAGTCATTCAATATCCAAATTTGACAGAAGAAAAAATGTCACATGCGATCAGCGCGGCATCCTCTATCGGTTAACCAATACTTGTCGTAACAAGTAGATAAAGGCAGTAAGTGCAATAAGCATTTTATACCGTTTCGGTAATAGTAATTCTCATCACATGATCATGAAAAAATGCTCATTTGCACGCAATTCCATCACACGCACTCCACAACCGGTTTCGTGCTGTTTGCACTCATCAGGTAGAGACAGTAGGATCATGATCCGCATGCGTTTGAAACAGTGGAAGAATAAAAAACGAGTTGCGCTTGTATGCCACTGTTGGATAAAGATGGTACGACCAGCCTGTTCAATCACATGTGTTCAAACACACGTCGATATTGTTTACACCCATGATCATGAAGAAAAATTGACATTTGCATGCATTTTCATCAAGCACACTGGTTGGCCGAACCAACCCTTTCCAACAGTGGCTTACAAGCGCAACTTGCTTTCCTTTCTGCCACTGTTTCAAGCGCGTGCGGATCATGAACCTACTGTCCTTAACTGATGAGTGCAGACAGCACGAAACCGGTCGTGGGGTGTGTGTGATGGTAACGCATGCAAATGACAAAAATTCTCATCATTTGAATTTTTACTAATAAACTTCCTTTCTATTGAACGAATGTGTTACTTTCTGGCCAAGTGGCATTCGGTACACACATTTGTAGTACCGAAAGCGCGATTTCCGGCTTAGATGTCTCGGCTTCAGAGTTTGCAACATCGATATCAGACTCGCATGCAACTTACACATGGTTTAGTTGCCCGATAGACAATTATACCGTTGTAATTACTATATCCATTATCTCACAATTTAATGAAACCCAAAGTTAGATTTTTGATCAAAACTGTCCAAGTTTATTGAACCAAATCCACTTCAATCAACTGACAACTGCGGTAGTATCAGCGTCAACATTTGTAAAAAATCGCCGCGGTATAATGTTTGAATATTATTATTATTTTCCATATTATTATTATTAATATTGATTGTGCAGCTACGGCCCAAGTCAAACCGGAATCACGCCTTACCTCGGTAGCGAAACCAACCGGGTTCGAAGGGTCTTTTTAATCCAGAATTACACCAGTTTATCCTATTCACTCATTGTGAACAATAATATCTCCAATGTACATTTAGTGAATGAATTAAATCGATTAATAATAAATTGATTATTCGAATTTTTATTAAGAGAAGTATTTACACATCCAACCTGTTCAACCATATTAAGTCATAAAGCACCTGCGGATGCTTTGAAGTGTAAATATGGCTTCAAAGCTTGTAGGTCCTGCTCCTACTATCCCTATCTGATGAATGCACACAGCGCGAAACCGTTCTTGGATAGTTTGTTCCAACACAGGCGACTTCCTGCATTGACATAGGCTTTGTTTTTGTGATTGAAAAGGATGATTGCATCAATCTCATCCAACAAGGGACTTAAAATTCAGGCTTTGCTTACCATTTCTCGACTGTTTCAAAGTTTGATGATGCAGATCGAACTGCCCCTACTTGATAAGTGAAAATGACATAAAACAGTTAGTTGGTTGCATGTTGCATGTTGTTTATGAACCATGTTTATTTTTTACTCTCTTCGTGTATTGGGGTATATATTTTCAACTGTTCAAGTGAAGCAATTACTCGACATTCCAGGTAAAATTTGCACTGATATCTCACGATATACTCACGTCTCTCTGTTAATTAACTGAGACACATAAATTACTGCGGTTGTTGGAAAATAGGCTCGCCGCTCAGTTAGTGCATTAAAAACCGCAACAAATTCAACACAATTAATTTTGCTTTCACTGTCTACCCGCGATAAGCAGAATTCACAATTCGAAATGTTTTACAAACCGATTCCTCCGTTTATGCACCTGTTTTCGGACTCAACGTTTTGTTTATTGGGTTTTTTACTGGGATAAATTTTAGTTGAAAAATTCTGTTGCTGGTGCAATTGAGTTCCGATACGCTTTGAGGCTTTTTGTGTGTTACGTAATGTAATGGTAGTTAGTCATTTATTTCAACAAAAATGTCGGTAATGAGAAGAAATAGTTTATTGGCAGGCTGAAGATTCTCGTCAGTAAGCAACGAGGATAATAAATGACAACCTCAGGCCAACGATGGAGAATGTGGTAAAGCCTAGCGCTCTGCGGCTACTCGGGGATGCATTCTTCATGATAAGTTATTGTTTATTCATTTAAAACGTTTTGGTACATGAGATAGTCGTGCACTTGGCTTGGTATTTTGAGGAATTGAAAATAGCCATATTATCTTCAATGAGCTAATGCGTTAAGTTTTAAACGAAAAATCTTTCGCTTGAACGACGCATATTTTAGAACCGAAGAATCGCAATGCAACATACTTTAATATGTGCTCTGAAGTGAGCGCTCAAACTTTTGATGGGTTTAGGATGGTGGTTTGTTTTACAACAACCTTCCCTCTCGCTTTCGCTTTTCAACTGGTTTCTGACTGTTTGCCATCATGTAACGAAGATAGGTGCTTTCAGTCCTGATACAGTTGAATAGTTAGAGTGAAAAACCACCGTCAAGGCGATCTGCGTTCAATGTTAATTTTATGAAAGATGTTTGGTTGTGTGCGGTTCGGTAACGAATCCTCGTTTCAAGAAAACAGAAACGTGGAAACTATGACTGACAACAGTGGCAGGCATTCAGTCTGCTTGCTAGGCCATCAGCATGGTGATCAGCTTAGCGGACCGAAATTATTTGTTTCATGCTGGATATCCCAGATTGCAGGCGAACCTGCGCAAGTGTTTCTAATCGATGTTTGTCTGTTCTCTCGTAGATGAAGATGCAAAGATGTGAAACCCAACATTTAACAAAAGTTAAGTTAGTTTACTGGTGATGAAAATTACTACGCTTGACCTCAGTGGTTACGATTACTTTCATTCCTATTTATCGGTCACTTTACCGGGACATATGAGCTCAGTTGAGTCAAAAATATCCGCGGGAAATGCATTTAAATTATATAAATTTCTGTTATCCCTAAGTCTTGTATTTCCCCACATACCCCTCAAATCCCTATTGATCTGAAAATGTATGAAATTATCTCGCTGACTCTTTATCGCAATTATTTGAGGTGATTTTTAATTCTACCAAACGAAAATCAAGGTGAGCATCTGCATGTGCAATCATTTTGCCGTCTTCGCGCGAACATTGTCCATTTCGCAGGTGAATTGCTACGTGATCTTGACCAGCTGCAAACATCATTCATCATATTGTCTTCATCCAGGTGATGATGCTATGGCAACGCGAAAGTCATTGTGTATATCTCGATTGACTCTGGACGAAGATAACGTGTATTAAATGTAACATGCGAAACTGCATTCTATTTAGCATTTGTGTGCGGAAAAGTATTTCTGGTTTGTTAGAAGAGAATAAAATGTAATGTTTCGATGCATCTGGAGATTGAATCGAGTGGTATGTTTCCGCTGAGGTTTCGACTCACGAGATAAGTCCATTTTCATCTTAGAAACAGTCAGCGAACATAAATATTCTGCGACCAAAGCTGATGAGTTAAAATCCTGACTGAAAAAATTATGTTTATAGGATTTTTTAACAATGTATTGGATAATGATTGTGGCATATTCATGAGAAAGAAAGTTTGTAATGAATATATCGGAGCACTTGATTCGTAACGTTTCGTTTTGACACAGAAGCTTCGTCAGACCAAGGGTGTCAGTAGAAACACAATTCATGAAAATGCAAATCCGATCCCGATAATTTTCAGTAAGCATTTTACACCTGGTTGTGATGTGGAATTAGTTTACAGCATATTTGTTGTAAATAAAGCATGTTCCAGATCTTCTTAACAATTTCTGATGAAACAGTTTATTTATTTTAACCCATGTACCAATATATTTGCCATTGCGATTTTGATGTGGCCGTAAAAGTGCCTCGTCATATTCGAGTTTCGATCATGGTTTACAATATGATACTTTACTGTTTCACAATATGCTGGAAACCGATCGATCACTTTTTAGACATAAAATAGCATTGACCAATTGATTAATTGCTTTAATTTAATCGCTAATTAGATCGACCTATTCCAACACGAGTTTGGCCCACACGCCCTTGAAAAATGCAGTGAAGAAAACGATTTGGATTGTCTGTATATGCTTCATCCTGAAAACCTCACTTTAAACTAACACAGTCTTTACGGAATCAACACGTGTCCTCAATCTACTCAAAGGGGAATTTAGGAAATTTTCGCTCAAGTTATTCCCAAGGATCATGAATACAAACCTGAGACGAGTCATAGAATATGCTGCGTAGTCATGGTCTCCGTGGCTCAATAAAGATGTAGGACTTATGCAGCGAATCTATCAACGCTCAACAAAACAAATTCGCAGCATACGAAACAAAACTTATGGAGAATGTATAGCTCACCAGAAACTGCTCAATTTGCCCTATCGACGAATAAGAGAAGAACTTATCCCCCTTCACAAAATATTTCATGTTACAAACCATCCTTCAGAGGGAATGTTCATTTGAAGGGATACAAGGAATTATCGGAACCATGAATATACGCTAGTGTAACCCCATTCCCTCCTAAACTGTCAGCGTCCATTTTACTTGAGCCAGTTTACCATCTCTCGTTACTCATTCAACTAATATACATGAATTTAAAACTAATTTGTTTTTTTCTTATTCACATTTCAATTTTTGCCATCCTACGGTTGTTTTCATGCTTAATACTTTTTAGAACATGGAATACTTGAATTATCTTGAATTAAATAACAATACAAATGTTTCGATTGTGGGCATCACAT
>JACCGJ010017790.1:0-11295 GCA_013407085.1 Atriophallophorus winterbourni
GTTGTTGATAGATTTCAAATTAAGGTTTCCAAGAATGATTTGTGTGATTAAGCACTGTCCAAATGAAGATTGGAGCTCATCGTTGTCTTTTGTATTGAGATGAGTGCAGTTTCGTAATTGTAAGATCACTTTTACTGAAGTAACCTTTTGCTGCTCTGGTTAGCCGTAATGTGAGGTCCCGAAAATATTATACAAGTGAACCAACACTTTTCATCAGATTCCTAATTATCAAATTAATTTGAAATATTAGAAACAATTTCCAAATAAAATTACTTTCCACAGATTGAATCTTTTCAATGAATTCTAAAATGTCGCACAAATGTCCACTGAAAAATCAACAGGAACATCTAGTGATGAAACGACAAGTATGTACACGATATTTCATATAAAAATGCGCATTTTCATGTATCTGTATCATATAAACCCCACTACCGTTTATGCGCTGTTTTCACTTAACAAGTAGACACATTAGGATCAGGGTTTGCATGCGCTTGGTACAGTGGAAGAATGGTAAAACAGTTGCGCTTGTATATTCTGTTGGATAAGTCTGGTACAAACAACCTGTTCAGTTACGTGTCAAAACACGTACAAATGGGGTTTAACAAATAACCATGAACATAAATGCTCATTTGCACTCATTTCCATCAAGCACACCCCACGACCGGTTTCGTGCTGTTTTAGTCATCGGGTAGAAACAGTACGATCTGTAGCCACGAGCACTTGAAGTCGTGGAAGAATGGTACAAACAACCTGTTCAGTTACGTCTCCAAACACGTATAAAATGGGGTTTAACAAATAACCATGAACATAAATGCTCATTTGCACTCATTTCCATCAAGCACACCCCACGACCGGTTCCGTGCTGTTTTAATCATCGGGTAGAAACAGTACGATCTGTAGTCACGAGCGCTTGAAGTCGTGGAAGAATGGTAACCACGTTGGGCATGTGAGTCACTCTTAGTTAATGTTGGAACGACCAACCTGTTCAGTCACATGTAGCAATACACACATGGAAGAGGTAAACCCATAGTTTATAGAAAAAAACTCGTTTGCATGCATTTCCATTACACACATGACACAGAACACAGAAAATATTTAGAATTCCACAATCGATTGTAATATGCAGTATTTATAATTCACTCTATCATTTGGGACAATCAGCTCACTTCCCGTTAGACGTCATCTGCCCGTTTGGTTGTGGACCTCATGGATTCTGCGGAAACGATTCTGAGATGGAAACACGTTGCTTCTGAGATCCTTTCTACGATAACCCTAATACCGTTCATCAGATTTCGGTTTGCCAACGTAAGTTCAACTTCTTTGTTAGTCGATTGATAATATCACTCTCACAGGGAATAAATTTCTGATTAAAAGAGATACATACACAAATCATAACTGGAATATTGTATTAAGGTGTACGCCGTGTTTTAAATTGCGATTTCTAGTTGAAACCTACGCCTGAATGATAGAAATTGTAAAGGTGGATCGAATATTATATAAGTGTTTTTTGAAAAAAATCCAAATGTACTTGAATAGGTTTGTCTTGCGGGTTTGAATGCGAAGTTCTTTCGAATGATTAAATCATCAATTTTCGTTTCATCCGTTCTACAATCTGTGTGTACCAAGAACATACAACTGATTTTGCCAAACTGTGGAATACAAGCCCACATTGTTTGAAATACTTCCACGGTTCCAAGGCATGTATATCCCGGACATGCTGACCCTACCATATGATACAAACAGCATGAAACCAAGGGTTACAAACATGCAAATGAAATTAGAAAATGAGGTTAGAAAATTGACAAGGAGATCTGAACATCTGATATCAAAGTGTTAGGCGCATCTTCAACTCTGAAACAGCCATCGACTGATTTACCATGTATCGTGCCTGGTATTGAACAAAAGAAATTTTTAGTTTATTAGTTCTTGAATAGGAAATAAAATATTGGCTTGGTGGGAGGAAAAACATTTGTAGGCAAGAATGGTCTTGTTCTGTGGATGTGA
Source organism: Atriophallophorus winterbourni (assembly GCA_013407085.1). Classification (NCBI taxonomy): domain Eukaryota; kingdom Metazoa; phylum Platyhelminthes; class Trematoda; order Plagiorchiida; family Microphallidae; genus Atriophallophorus; species Atriophallophorus winterbourni. The sequence continues at coordinate 2,005 of JACCGJ010017790.1, forward strand.
ACTATCGAAAGAAATGTTTTTGATCAACCTCTTACATTCACCTGAGTGACGATTGACAATAGTGTGTCGAATTTAATCCGCAGAAACACAGCTCAATCTTGAGATAATCTTAATACCTCTTCGAATAGGCAGAAAATCCTTATCCAGGATACAGGGAGAAGGTACGCAGGATGCGTAGACGAGGTGTGTTGCGATGTTATAAAAACAAAAAAAACAATTGAACTACATTGGGTGTGATGGAGAGTGAACTGAGGCGAAGTTTTTATAATGACTACCGGCATATTTGCAAAGATTGTGATCACACGATTGACCAACCTATGACTGCCGGACATTGTTACCCCGAAAAACTTGAAGTGACTGCCTGCAGTGACTTCGAATCACCAAGCCATTCAATAAAACACGAGGAATGTTTCGATGCAGAGCAACTCATCGTGTTCCAGTCATATTGAAAAATACCATTTAGTTGCATTTTTGGGTATTCAAATATAAACAAAGTGTAGATGACCATTGACCAATGCTTGTACTAATTGATTGTAAAGCATGTTTGTCGAATCGACTTTTGTGGTTCAACGCAACTGCAACGTAGTCAGTGGATTTGATAGTAAGTGCAGGAGAGTCACATTGAAAATCAGAAATGTAAATAGAAAATAATAACGAGGACAATATTGAACCCTCCAACACATCACGTGAAATGGGTATCGCACGGAAAGTTTTGTCATTCACGACAGTATATTGGAGGCATTAGGGTAAACGAACACAGGAATCGAGTCTCAAAGCAACCCCGCAATCCTAGTGAATATCAATACCAGATTCGGGATTCGGCTCTAGCTCAACACGTGCTAGACACTGGACACAGCATAGATCTTGATAACATGTTAGTAAGAAGACGGGGTGTGAAAACTTATACTGGAATTCATAATGCCGATGCTGCTGAAATAACAGAGTCTGGGGCGAATGCGGTGAACAAGGTGGATGGGACAGATATCTCAACAATCTGGAGTTCGGTTCTGCAGTGGTTAAAGATTACCGAAAATGACACCTAATGATTACGTAAGCAGTGTGTCAGCAGATGCTGTTCACAACTGTACACTTAATAAACAACTAGGGATGAACACAGCAATTAGGAGTGTGTGATCAATTATCTTGGTCTCACCTTCCTAGCTCAAAGAACTCTGAATTGGTCAAGAAAATACCATTTAAACCTAAACATTGTTCGTACCGACACCCTCGGTCTAATGAAGCTTCTGTGTTTAAAAGCAAAACGTTACTAAAAACTTGCTATAACCGATTCATTGCAAACATTATTTTCGTAATCAAGACGATTTAAAAAAGTATTGAAAAATAAACAATTTTTTTGAGAGACATAAGAGGAAACATAGATAAATTGGAATTATTGAGGTCACCAACAAGTGAGCGCAAAGAATTAAAAAAAGGAGTAAGTATTTTGATGTATTCATCAATAAATGAATGACAATTGTCCGATAGACTACTGGGACGAAATATGTATTTATCAAGATAACCGATTGAATATTGGAAAGATGAATAGTGTTACAATCCACGGCAAGGCAATATATATCAGTCTTGTTGAAAGTGAAAATTCTTTTTGCTATAAGAACACCAGTCACTTTGAATATACATAATAACTCCGCCAACACAGTTTGTCAAAGGACATGTCCACTCAAGTCGAAAGCATCAGAAATCTCCACTAGAAACCAAACAAACATTATCCTTCATTGACACGGAAACGTAATGAATGTACAAACAGATAGCGCTTGAATTTACTGATAAATGACGAGAGAATATGTGCAGAATTTGATGCTGTGCTTGACCGATGTAAAGGTTCCGCAATATGAAATGCCTCTAGAAAGTAGGCAAGTGAGCATTTTTGTTTATTATCATGGTTGTAAGTCTATATCAATGTGTATGGGAACATGCAATTCTGAAGGTTGATCGTGCCAACCTTACACAACAGCGGTGCATTAGATTAACGTGTTTATCATTTCTCCACTAATACAAGCCTTGCGGTCGTACTGTCGTACAAAAGAAAACCGCCGGTGAAGTGTGTGTGTGATTATACTGCATAAAAATATGGATTGTTACTCAAAACAAATAATAATTGACCAGTTTTGTTAACCTGGTTTTCGGTTGAAATAATTATTGTCATCCTAGTAACAAGTTCACTATTGAAACCTTTACGTTTGACGCCAGAAAATCACAGAAATTTATAAATTGGTGTTGTATTTTAGGTTCAGAATGTGAAGTGAAGGGAAAACTTATTCAATGAAAATTTTCGTTTTTAGTGGTATTGGTGTAGCACATCGATCGCCAGGACTCATGAAGACGTACTTCGATTATTCAAGATTCATGAATTTATTTTGACACGGAATTTTGAATCTGCCGCCGAAAACCGAACAGGTTTTAGATGAATCTCAATAATTCTGTGTTTTTTTCACGTAGAGGTTGGTGAAAAGCTGTTCAATGAAATCACACTTGATCACTTTACCTCTCACTGAAATTCAAGGCCATTTTTGAATCTCAATTTTACTTTCCATACTTACTTATTACATTTGAGTAACCAATATTTGAACATTTCACCATATTTTGACAGTCAACGTCATTTCACTCGTTTTTATGTCGCTTACCGCATTCGTCGTCCTGATGAGCGTTATCACCTTCGTAGCTGCAACGTGTGCCAGGAGAAGAAGACGAAGAACTCAAGGGATTACACACAGAAATCGATTGAAAATAGGCCGCATATATAAACGGAAAAATCTGAGGTTGATTACTGAATAACGGATAAATGAATTAAATATGAAATTGTTTATGAAATTGTTTAGTTTTTGCTACAGATTAAAGTATTATGATAAGTGAATTGATAGCAACAACTGTAAACAGAACGTGGCAAATTCAAAGCCTAAGCGAGGAATTTCTGTGGTTCATTTCGACAGCTGATCAATGATGTGTTTGGTTTCATGATGACATTTGTTGCACCAGAGGATGAAACTTGATTGTGAATAGTCACGTTGGAAATGATAACAGGCTAACAATCCGTATATACTGAATTCAGGGAAATATCCGCCTATCGAACCTTGATTAGCTTAAGAAACGCTTTGTAAATAATTATGCACACCATGTTCACAAATATTTTGTGGTAAGATAAAACAAATTGTTTACTAGAACACTATAATTTCAATTTCAGAAAACAAAAGCATTGGTATGGGTTTGATCGGAATTTGGTAGTGCATTTGCCTGTGAATATTGCACATTATAGGCGGTGAAACCTTGCAATGGTTAATCCATATTCCTCCACCTATGCCTTTCAATTTCGATAATGCAGATCTGGGGAACGAAGATTTCGAACGTAGGTTCAATGCTTTCATCCACAGTATCTTGTACATATCGTGCACTGAGTAAGTAACGAATACCTAATTGATTTCTAAAGCTGGTTTACTGACCTTGGACACGTTGCTAAGACTGCGCTTATCAGACGAGTTGGGAAGAACTCGTTTCTGATTTCTTGTTTGAAGGTACAGTTCAAAGCTGGCAATAAACGAACACTGCTCTTGTCATTTGAACTTAGATAAGCATGTCGGCCTGCAACGGACACTAATCGATTGAGTAATGATGTACATCCATTATCTACATTAACCAAAGGAGGTCAGCAACATGGATTAAAGTGATCTGATGAACACGGCACAAAGAAAGAGCTTTTAATAGGCTTTTCAGAAACGAATTAAAACCTCATCATTATGATATCAGTTCAGTGTAATCCATCTGTAATTCAAGTACAATATTACTGTATACGGGTGTTAAAATTTACGCTGACATGCAAGCCATGGTTTTTAATGATGAAAGGTATTAAATCGTCAATTCTCGGTATGACCAAGTTTTAGTGTAGTGTGGAAGATTATTGTTTAGCTAAGAGAAGCATAATCAACCTCCAGTAAATTATTACATTTACCGACGCGGATGGCTGGCACTGTTCCTATGCTGATTGACTGAAACTTGGCTGGAACTTGATTGGCTGGAAACTACTTGGAAACTACTTGGAAACTACTCCCAACCAGCAAACACAACACGAATAATTAATTTGTTTGGATTTTGAACCGCGGTTGAATCCATCATCGTTTGGAACCTTCTATAAATATAAGTTAAAAACAGCACTACTCACTCTGGTGTATTCGGTCTCATCAGTTGGCTTGCATATAAATGGACATTTTGCGACACAATAGCTTTTAGCCTATGTTACATTGAAAATTAATAAACACTGTCGCCTAGGATCGATTTGACTAATAACCGTTTTTTAAAGAACCCGAAAACGTAACACGCACCCTTAAGACAATCGATTATACGTGCAAGATGCGTCTGTCGGATCGCATAGAATTGGCAAGGTTAGAAGACTTTGGTTACCGAAGGCAAAATAGAGCAAGCTGACGTCAATTTTAGCCCATCTAATTGACACGGGCAATCAACTTAAGAAAATCTGAGAAAGCTGGGCGTATGCGTCCCAAAATTGATTAGCACGTGATTTTTCATTACATTAGCCTTGAGGTAAATCTACTGAATGAGCTTGAAAAATATCACGATCTCCATTTGCATGATATTGATCCAATGCAATAATGTATTCATGTTTGTATGTATTTTAGAGCTTTGATGTGATATATCGAGAAGGCTATGCTTCGCTTTTATCAAATGTTATATCACCAAGGTAACTATAAGGGTGGCTTCAACAATGGTCAGGTTTGATATTGCTTGTGATGCAATTTTGCAGTAATAACGCAGCCCCGGGGTCAGTGTCAAAACTGACATACTTGTTTATCAAGCAGTGGCACACCCTGAACTGCTTTATGGTTGTTACACGTAGTCACTGCGGTCACTAGAGGTGTTCGACCATTGGTGCCTTAGTTTAAACTTGGGTTTACTATATACTAACCGGTATCAAATGCTGCCGTTCCGAAAATTCCCGTTCGCATCCAACAGTAAAGACTCCGCTGGTTCCGCCACTTTCTCCGGATGACAGACTCTATGATCACGAAACTTTTCGTTGTCTGTGAACTCGTCGTGTAAAAGACGCCGCCAATCAACGTTCAAGAGCAAACGCGATTTAGAACATAATTAATTCTGGCTGATCCACCCGTGTTTTCAGCCGCACAAAAGTGAAGGTAGTACAGTGACACATTCCTAAAGCTGCATTCTTGTCTACTTGGGCTATTTTCCTAATGTTTTTCTACTGTCTACACGATGAGAACTTAATTGTAAACATAGAAAGATCCTTCCAATCGTAAAGAAGAAAATAATTTCTGATTGTTCATCCTAGCGGAATAAAATTCTGATAAAAACGAAAATATACTTTCGCAAAGTTTGCTGTAAATCGCGTTCATCCAGGAGTATTAAAACACAACATAATGTTGATTGGTCAATTTTCATATATTCCCCACATGATAAATGAACAAAAAGCACGCCTATCTCACATGGGCAAACCACAATACCAAAGTGAACCATCTGTCTCAGCTTTCACGTCGGTCTGGATTTACAACCGATTTTAAACCATCTGGTTCAGTTCATGTTTTCACATGCATGCCATTTGATAGCCACTGACTAACTTATCATAGTATTGTGGATCATGAAGCTGGAACGGTTTTCATGTAATCCGAAACCTGAATGATTGCAACATCGCGCGTTCCCTCCTATTGTGTTGTTCCGGTTGGTGGTGTTGTGTATTCTTCCGAGAGCTCGTGATTCGCACAAATCTCAAATGCACATCACATCTTCAAATTTGTGAATGACCACATTAGCATGACTTAACTAAAAGCAGCGCGAGAAATCAACGAGATGTAAGCCCTTCATCCTACCTCGTTTGTGTTTATTCTCGTTTAGGTTCAAACACTCCAAGTAATTTATTATGTTTACCTATCATGGCAGTATGATACTTAAACAGTCGATATTTGCTACCTGTATATTGCTCCTCATGGTGATAATAAGGAATGATCTGTGAATTTTAAAAACACGATAATTTCGAGAAATCTTTTGTTTCTTATCTAGACTAATAAACAACCTACTTGAATCTCTTTCGAATTTCGATAAACGATCTAAACCTGCCTTGAATGTCTCGTTCATGATTTCCACATTTATCATCTATAACGAAATTATTTTGACTGCCCCAAATTACCGTACGCCAGTAAAGCACTATTTTTTGTTCAGTACTATTTCGAAACCCTCATCAATTGCACAGGTTATGAAATATCCTAAGCCATCACACGCGGTTGTGAAAAACTGGAAGTAGTTGGTTGAACAGTATGTTGCAACTGGATTGTTTCAAGCCCTCACCAGACGAGGTCAGTTTGACCGACCTTGAAGAATAGCATATCGCTTGATAGTGGCTGATATTGCCCCTCATGTTTACTACAATATTCACTCTCGAACCATTGTCGTGGAATGAACTGGAAACACGAGCTAATTGGGTTCGCTGTTTTCGTTTACGCGTTTTGTGCCATCGTGTTACGCCAGAGTGTAATATTATCTGAACGCTCGTTTCAATGAATAAAACTCGATCCTACCGTGAGAGCTAGTTCTGTCACAGTGTCAATTAGGCGTACCTCACAAGTGATGGTTTACGTCGTATCCAGAAACGATGCCAGCCTCGTATTTCAGTAATGACTTGGATGACTTAGAACTCGCAACTCTTGTTTCGAGAACTGAGCACTCAGAACTTAGAAAGTGTCATGGTAGTAAAAACGATAAGCTCAGCAATAACCATAGCATTAATAGGTATATCAAGTGAAAGTATAAAAACTTCGAAAATTAATACGGACGATTACATACCCCGTGATTCGTCATGCACTCATACAGTTTTGAAGCAAAAACCTCAGCTGATTCTCAGTGTATGATTTCTTCAGGCAAGATGTTCTACGTGAAAGAAATTTTGATCCAGAATAATGAAGAGAATATCTAATCGATGATGCTGAACGCTTGAAGATTTTGAATGTTTTTGTTTCTGAGTAATTTCCTCGAACATCAGTAATTGTTTTAGGGGATGATTTTCTGTTTGCACAATCTTGAATGACAACCTGAAGTCAATCAGTATCATTTTATGGAGAAATTTATGTAGGTAAAGTTTTGAAATTTGCTCTCGTAAAAGTAATTCTCCGTAAAAGATCGAAATAAGGTGCACAGATCCCGTAGTTATGCCCTGCAGCCATTAATTGAACGAGCACGTTTTCATATTTTTTTATAATCAGCATATAGTATAAAGTTACACCAAATATCCTCCACTTCAGCATTCAAATGTACTAGAAACAGTAGAGGTTCGAGAAACCAGCCCTGCGAAACTCCACATTGTAAGTCTATAATTCTAGAGATGTTGCTGCCAACAATAGTATTTTCACGCTTGTGATGGAATTGTATATACAATACTCAATGATATCATCCCCACGCTGCATGGGGAGCTCCTCGAAAGGCGATCTTCTTTAAATTGATTATTGTACGCGTTGTGATGTACGCCAGGGCAGTTCAAAGTGGAGAACTAGCTGTTGTTCATGCAGCAAGTGCTTCCTATCCACGCCACCACCGGAACCAATAGAACAGATGGGCTGATCCGTTTGGACAACGATGCCGTCTCAGAAGTTGGCAGGGTAAAGTTGTAGAGAACTTCAGGCTGCCTAACGAGACTCCGGATCCGGATATTTTCTCGTGGATGACTTCTGAAGCCTTAACAATAATTGGATGTAACCACAAGACAGTGAAGGTTTGATTTAAGAGTTTTCCTTCCCCTAGGTGGACTGTTTGCATGAACCTACGAACTCCACCTGTTCGAAGCATGCTGGCTTTGACTCGCCAGTCAGCGGCCTTCGCCCTTTCTCCTGTAAGTAGAAGCACTTCCACCGGGTCACACAGGACCACGCGTGCAGGCCAGCAGTTGGATTTCTTTGGTAGAGGCTATATGAGACGCGTGCTATCGGGGCATTTTTTGGAATTAGGAACTTATCCCACAAACCGCCCCCGCTTTGACAACCTTGATTAGAACCTCCTAATATCGATTAGAACGTCAACATATCGGAGGTCATTTATTCAATTTGCTTGAAGATACTTTCAACATTGAACAATTTGGGCCGAATTTATTGATCGACACAATCTGCCCAAGATACTGACAATGCTTTAGCAATATCTTACTCAGATGTGTTTAACCCTAAGCGTTGTATCCCATATCACGCTTCACTAAATCCCTCTCGTTTGGAATTATTCAGTGGAGAGACTGTCAATGAATATATGGTTGAGCGGGAACTTTGTCAATTAAACGAAAACAACTCCCCTGTCGCAGACAAAAGTACCCCCGCCATACTCCGCAGGCGTCGAATTGCTTTGACTGCTTCTCTAACGCTCTTAATTGATCTCAGTATATACGAAGGAAACATATTACTGCAATTGAAATCCACAAGTCAACTCCTATCTATGGATCTGGTAGCGGTTGACTAGTAACGCAGATTCCGGTGATTTCTAAATTAGTGAAACGTATTGTGACTGTGCGCATAAGAAAAAGTTGCAAACCAAAATTTTCGAAAAAAATCGTTGCTGTTCATCTAATCTTCCTCCAACGTTCGAGGATTAAACCAAGGCACTCAAAAAAGGTGAGGCTGTACATGCTTGCTAAATCGATATTTCCAATGCTTTTGATAGAGTCAAACACGAAATTTTAATGAAAAACAAGAAGCTTATGAAATAACGGGAATGACGCTGAATTGGATCAGCGACTATCTTGACGATACACGCTTCCAAGATTGCGTTTGCAGCACCCTCTCTAGAAGGATAGACGTCACAAATGGAGTTCCGAAAGGCTCAATGCTTGGATCTCTTCTGTTCTTGGTATACATTAACGCTATAGTAGAGGATATTGAATGTAACTTGATACAGTTCGGTGATATTAAATTATGTGAACGTTTCAGGTGGCTGAAAAAAAATATCGAACCACTTGACAGGATTTATCATCATGCTACAAAGTTGGTCTTCCGGTACAGAAATTTGCCTTCCACAGAGAGAATGTTAGAACTGAACCTACAGGAATTTACCCAACAACGTATACGTAGTGACTTCATGTTGACATTCTTAATACTGCATACTGAAATTCATCCACTTTAACACTTGCTAAATCCCGATGGCTTCACTCGAACACGAGCAAATTCAAAAGCTTTAGGCATTCCGCATTCTTGATGGGATATTCGTCGTGATTTTTGCTTGGTAAGAAGTTGTTTAACTTCAAAATGTTTGACTGAAGCAATCACAAACTCGGTATTCGCT